>BJKM01000827.1:147267-200883 GCA_015082035.1 Chaenogobius annularis
GGGAGGAGCGGGGAGGAGGAGGGAGGGAGGGGAGAGGAAGGAGAGAAGGGGGGGGGGGAAGGAGGTGAGGAGGGAGAGAAAGAGGGGGAGGAGGGAAGGGGAAGGAGGGAGAGGGGGAGGGGGGAGGGGCGGAGAGGAGGGGAGGGAGGGAGGAGGAGGAGAGGGGAAAGAAGGAGGGGAGAGAGGAGGGGGAGGATGGGAGGGAGGGGGGGGAGAGAGGGGGAGGGGGGGAGGGGGGAGGGGGAGAGAGGGAGGGAGAGAGGAGGAGGAGGGTTCAATAACCCTGGTTCTGTGACGTCATATAACCCGATTGATGCCGTGAGCTCTCTTCTGTAGTTAACTGGATGGGATGGTCTGAAGCGTCCTTGACCCCGTGTCCCACTCTTGGAACACCCAAACACTAGGACCAGACCCGAGGCCCGGACCCATGCCCAGGGCCCCAGGCTCGCCCAGAACCAAACACAGGCCCAGAAACCCAGACCCAGAACCAGGCCCGAACCAGGCCCAGAACCAGACCCAGGCCCAGACCCGAGGACCCAGACCGCCCAGGAACCCCCGAGCCAGGCCCAGCCCAGACCAGGACCACAGACCCAGGCCTAGACCCAGGCCAGGACCAGAGCCCCGGCCAGACCCAGGACCTGGACCCAGGAATGGACCGACCCAGATACTTACGATCTGCTGTTTGATGTCTTCCGTCCGTGTTCGATGGTGCACCGGATGTCTTGAAGGGGTCCACCTCGGGCCCGATGGTTTGGGGCTTAGATGTAAGCTCTCTGTGTACGTTGTCGTCCGGGAAACGGAAGAACGCAACCGAGTACAAGCGTCCAAAAAAGATCAGGACTATTCTTTCCTCGATAGACTGTCGAGTAGGAACTATTCAACAATCAGGAGCTTCATTTGGATGTTCAAACTCTGAACGTCTGATCAGTGTCTAAACACAGGCCACGACCCACAGGCACAGCGTCAACCGTCTGAGCGTCAACCGTCTGGCGCTCACCGATCTGCGTCAACGGCAGGGTTCAACCGCAGGCGTTCAACGCGCAGGCCGTCACCGGCAAAGCCGAAAGGCGGCAAGGCGTCAACCGTCAGGCGTCCAACGCGTCAGGCGTCCCAACCGTCAGGCGTCGAACCGTCAGGTCAACCGTTTCACGCTCGCCGTTCAAACCGTCAGGCGTCACCGTCAGCGAAAGGCGGCAGGCGTCAACCGTCAGGCATCAACCGCGGCGCACCAACCTAAGTCAAACCGTACAGGCGTGCTCAACCGTCACCGAAAGGCGTCAACTCGTCTGGCCGTCAACGTCATAGGCGTCAACGCGTCAGGTCGTCAACCAGTCAGGTCCGCTAACGTGCAGGCGCTCAACCGTCATGCTGTCAACCGTCGGCGTCAACGTCAAGCAGCGTTCCACAGCTCACCGCGAACGGCGCAGCAGGAGCAGGACTTCCCACTTCCAGAGTCTCCGATGAGACAGCAGCTTGGAATAAATACATCGCTGAACAACAAAGAGGGAAAAGTCAGACACAGGAACAAGTCAGCTGTTTAGAACCCCAGTTTTGCTCCTTTCATTCTCGGTGGACTGACTGACTGACCACCTACTGACCTGTGACCTTGGACCTGACCTGACCTGACCTGACCTGGACGCTGACACTCCGGACCTGACCTGGACACTGACCTGACCTGGACCTGACCCTGACACGACCTGGACCTGACCTGGACTGGAACCGCTGACCCTGCCGACCTGACCTGCTGTCCACGGTCAGGAAGTGGACAGGACCCTGGATTGAAGCTGACGATATCCATGTTCAATTGCACAAAACCAGATCAGAAAGCTTGACACGGCCCAGCAGGGTCGCCGCAGCACGGGCAACAAAGATGACGCGGGTTCTTTGTGCCCCTTAAGGTGCAGAACAAACCACCTGACTGAAGTGAACCCACAAGCTGAAGCGCTGAGCGCGGGGCAAAGACATGTGGAGACGCGCACACGCTGCGAACGCTGAGGCCTCAGGAGGACCTTCCCTTTGGCTACCCGCGGCTGACCTTCCCGTGTCCTTCCCTGCGGCTGCGGCTGACCTTCCCGTTCCTCCCGGGCTGACTCCCGAGTTCCTCCCGCGGCTGACCTTCCCGTTCCTCCCCTGGCTCTGACCTTCCCGTCTCCTCCCGCGGCTGAACCTCCTCCATGGGAAGCACCTTCATGGTTTCATTTCTCGTGGGTTTGAGATGGCGTTTTAAAAGGAAAGAGAAAAATTTCTACAGTTCTGTTCAGCCGGTTACGCGCCGCCGTCCCGGTTCCGCGCCGCCGTCCCGGTTCCGCGCCGCCGTCCCGGTTCCGCGCCGCCGTCCCAGACCGAACAAGCGAGCGGTGGGTCTGATCTCACCCAGGGTTAGAACGGGGCACTTTGGGTCAAACAGAACGTGTTTCACAATCAATTTCATGAATACGATTATGACGGATTTGGAAAAGAAAACCTTTCCAGGAATCTCGTAAAACATTTAAAGGAGCATTATGTCACTTTTAGGGAGAAGGGTCCACCGCCTGCTTGTCTCCATGGAGATGTGGTTGCTTTGGCTGGAATGTTCCGCAGTAAAGCAGAAAGTAAAGCTATACACACGTCACACGCCTTACATGTTCATGTGGCGGTTACGGTTCCTGTGGCGGCGGTTACAGATCGTGTGGTGGTTCGTGTGACAGTCCCAGTTCGTGTGACAGTTCCTGTTCGTGTGACAGTTCCTGTTCGTGTGACAGTTCCTGTTCGTGTGACAGTTCCTGTTCGTGTGACAGTTCGTTCCTGGACCAAGTGACACAGCTCCACTTCCTGTTTACGCCGCTCCAAAAACACCACCGAATCACGACCAAAACGCGCACATTTGACAGCCGAAGGCGCCGATCCCAGAACGCACACACGAACGCGCACTTCGACACCAAGAAATGAAAGAAAAGTCTCTTCATTCTATCAAAGATCCGGAGCCAGGCGCAGTCGCTGCTCTGCTAGCATCAGGCTACGCGCTAACGCATGTTTTTGTTTTATTCTTTCAAAACAAATACGCGTCATAAATAAAGAAACTGTTAAATATGTTCGGTGCCGATGTGCACATGTGAAATGCCTCGTGTTCCGGGGTGTTTTAAAGCGCTGTCACGGAGATCCGCTGCTCTGCCACAGCCCTTAGCATCCGGTAGCATCACTTAGCACTTAGCCGCTAACAAAGCTGCGGCTAGCGTTAGCATGGGCTCGGGAAACACTCACTATTCGGGGTTCATGGCGGAGTTTGGGCGTCTGTTTGCGGGCGCGGCGCTCACGGTCGGGCCTGGAGCTGGTGGAGGCTGCGGGGCTCGGGCTGACGCGGGGAAACACGAGCTTTGTCCGGGGTTTTCTCGAGCCGAGGCCGGGCGCTGGGCGAACGGGAGACGGACACAAATATGAGCGTCAGCAGCGTCAGGAAGAGAGATGCATCATGGGAAGTGGAGTTCAGCGGGACTGGGGTGTGTCAGATGCCCTACCACACTCCTGTGTCTAAACCAAGACCAACCCTGTGTCAGATGCCCTCCCTGTGTAGGTTAAGGCGCATCCTTCAGTCCTGGTGTGGACCCGGTTTGGACCTGGTTTAATCCTGGTTTAGACCTGGTTTGGACCTGGTTTAGTACTGGTTTAGACCTGGTTTTGACCTGGTTTTGACCTGGTTTTGACCTGGTTTAGTCCTGGTTTAGTCCTGGTTTAGTCCTGGTTTAGTATTGGTTTAGACCAGTTTTGGACCTGGTTTAGTCCTGGTTTAGTACTGGTTTTTTGACCTGGTTTGGACCTGGTTTTTACCTGGTTTAGTCCTGGTTTAGTCCTGGCTTTTTGGTGTCGTACAGTTTCAGTTCAGTTCATTCATTTAAAGACCGGCCATGCGGGTCCAGAGCGTCTAAACATGGGCCATTCTCGGACCGTCTCATTGCAGGTAATATGATCGACAAAGGCTCGGACTGGGCCATAACCCTCAAATACTTGGCCTATTTCAAACTGTACTCTGCATTGTGTATGTTAATGTGGGTTTAAAGCAGTGGGTCTCAAATGATGGGTGAGGGTGCACAAAATGGGCCACAGAGAGTAGGCTAAAGGCCCACCACATGGGCCACAGAGAGTTAGGCCATAGGCCCACACATGGGCCACAGAGAGTAGACTAAAGGCCCACACATGGCGCAGAGAGTAGGCATAGGCCCACACAGGGCCGCAGAGAGTAGGCCATAGGCTCAACCACACTGGGCACAGAGAGTAGGCCATAGGCCCATACATGGGCCACAGTTGTTCTTGCTTTGGAATGTTCCACAGTGTTTTCATTTCATCTTGTTAAAGGAGTTTTTTGGCCTCAAAAGTACTTGGATACACATGTGTACTAAAGCACGCTGATCATGAAATGAATTCCAAAGTCTTTATGAACCAATGTTCAGCTCTGTTTCTAAAACAAACCTATAAGAAGCGGGACATTCTATAATGGGACATCGTACAACTCGGGCAACTGAGTCCATCCACCATCTTCCGCTTTATCCGGGGCCGGGGCAGCAGTCTAAGCAGAGACTCCCAGACTTCCTTATCCCCAACACTTCCTCCAACTCCTCCGGGAGGATCCCGAGGCGTTCCCAGGCCAGCCGAGAACATAGTCCCTCCAGCGTGTCCTGGGTCTTCCCCGGGGCCTCTCCATTGGGGACATGCCCGGAACACCTCCCTAGGGAGGAGCTCAGGAGGCATCCGGAACAGATGCCCGAGCCACCTCAGCTGGAGGAGCAGCGCTCTTACTCCGAGCTCCTCCCTGTGACTGAGCTCCCCCCCTCTCTCTAAGGACCAGCCCCCCTGCGGAGGAAACTCATTCGAACCTCTTGTATCCGCGGTCTTGTCCTTTCGGTCACTACCCAAAGCTCATGACCAAAAAGGTGAGGGAGAAACGTAGATTGAGGTCAATCGAAGCTTTGTCTTTGGAACTTCCTTCTTCACCACAACAGTCCGAAGCACCGACCCGCCTGTCAATCTCACGCGTCCATCCTTCCCTCACTCATGAACAAGACCCCGAGAATACTTGAACACCTCCACTTGGGGCAGGGACTCCCCACCCACTCGGAAGGGCAAGACCCCTTTTCCGGTCGAGAACCATGGCCTCAGATTTGGAGTGCTGATCTCATCCCAGCTGCTTCACACTCGGCTCAAACCGTCCCAGAGCATGTTTGCAGGTCCAGGTTTGATGAGCCATCAGGACAACAGCATCTGCAAACAGCAGAGATGAGATCCTGTGGTCCCCAAACCGGACCCCCTTCGAACCCTGACTGCACCTTAGAAATTCTGTCCATAAAAACAATGAACAGAACCGGTGACAAAGGGCAGCCCTGAGGGCAGTCCCCACGCACTGGGAACAGGTCTGACTTACTGCCAAGGTGAACACAGTCCTGCTCCGGTCATACAGGGACCGACAGCCCTGAGCAAAGGCCCCGGACCCCGTACTTCCCAAAGCACCCCCAAAGGGCACCCCGTGGGACACCGGTCGAAAGCCTTCTCCAGTCCACAAAGCACATGTGGACTGGTTGGGCAAACTCCCATGAACCCTCGAGCACCCGATGGAGAGTCTAGAGCTGTCCAGTGTTCCACGACAGGACCAAAACCACTTCTGCCTCCTCCTGAATCCGAGGTTCGACTATCGGTCGGATTCTCCCCTCAGGACCTGGAATAGACCTTAGCGGGGTCTGAGGAGTGTGATCCCTCTATAGTTGGAGCACACCTCCGGTCCCCCTTCTTGAACAGAGGGACCACCACCCCGGTCTGCCAGTCCAGAGCACCGACCCCGCACCGCCACGCATGTTGCAGAGACGTTGTCAACCAAGACAGTCCTGCAACATCCAGAGACTTTAGGTACTCGGGGCGTATCTCATCCACCCCCCGGAGTCTTGCCACCGAGGAGTTTGCCAACAACCTCAGTGACTTCGGCTTGGTGATGGATGAGTCGCCTCCGAGTCCTCAGTCTCTACTTCCTCTTCGGAAGACGTGACAGTGGGATTTAGGAGGTCCCTCAAAGTACTCCTTCCACCGCCCGACGACATCCCCAGTCGAGGTCAGGCAGGTCCCCACCCGCACCGTAAAACGGTGTGTTGGTGGAACACTGCTTCCCCCTCCTGAGGCGCCGGACGGTTTGCCAGAATTCTTTGGGTCCGACCGATAGTCCTCCAGGGCCTCCCCGAACTTCTCCCAGACCCGGGTTTTGCCTCTGCGACAGGCACGAGCTGCGGCCCGCCTGGCCCGCCGATACCCGTCAACGGCCTCAGGAGTCCACAAGCCAAAGAGGCCTGATAGGCCTCCTTCTTCGCCTGATGGCATCCCTTACTTCCGGTGTCCACACGGGTTCGGGGGTTGCCGCCGCGACAGGCACCTGAGACCTTGCGACCACAGCTCCGAGCAGCCGCATTGACGATGGAGGTCGAGAACATGGTCCACTCGGACCTCACTGTCCCCAGCCTCCCCGGGATTTGGGAGAAGCTCTCCCGGAGGTGTGAATTGAAGACCCCTGCTGACAGAGGGCTCCGCAAGACGTTCCCAACAAGACCCTTCACTATACCTGTGGGCCTGCCAAGTTTGTCCGGCTTCCTCCGCCGCCAGCAGATCCAACTCACCACCAGGTGGTGATCGGCTCCGCCCCTCTCTTTTACCCGAGTGTCCAAGACACGCGGCCGGAGGTCAGATGACACGACAACCAAAGTCGATCATTGACCTCCGGCCTAGGGTGTCCTGGTGCCACGTGCACTGGTGGACACCCTTGTGCTGAACACTGGTGTTCGTTATGGACAGTCCGTGACTAGCACAGAAGTCCAATAACTGAACGAGTTTAGATCGGGGGCCGTTCTTCCCAATCACCCCTTCCAGGTGTCACTGTCATTGCCCACAGTGGGCGTTGAAGTCCCCCAGATAGAACAATGGAGTCCTCGTCGGTGCACTGTCAGTACCCCTCCCAGGGACTCCAAGAAGGCCAGGTACTCAGCACCGTTGTTCGGCCCGTAGGCCGACACCACAGTGAGAGACCTGTCTCAACCCGAAGGCGAAGGGACGCCGACCCTCTCGTTCACTGGTGTGAACTCTAACAGAGTCTGGAAAAGAAATAGAGAAAAACAACAAAGTACATGAAAATGCCTCGATTTTCCGTTTTTCTTTCTCCCGGGGAGGTCCCCCGGACCCCCCTGCAATGAACAGGACTCACCGGAAGTAAATATGACTTCAACTCCCGGGCCACTTTTCCACCCGGTCCATCCGTGCTGCAGGTCATTGTGAGTGGATGAAAGTGCTTCAATCAAAGTCATGTGACAGACATGACTGCTGTGAGTCGATTTTTCATTAAAGCACTTTCACAGAGTGAAAAGTTCACAAAATGACCCCTATTTCCAGATTTGATTTGATTTTTCTGTGAGCGACAAACCCATTCATTTGACCCATTCACCACAGGTCTTTGTGAGGGCCATGGCGGCCCTGCGGGCGTCTCCTCGTCACAAACACATGTTCTCACACTGTTCCTCGTCACAAACACATGTTCTCCACACTGTTCCTCGTCACAAACACATGTTTCTCACACTGTCCTCGTCACAAAACACATGTTCTCACACTGTTCCTCGTCACAAACAACCATGTTCTCACACTGTTCCTCCTCACACAACAAGTTCTCACACTGTTCCTCCTGACAAACACATGTTCTCACACTGTTCCTCGTCACAAACACATGTTCTCACACTGTTCCTGCTCACAAACACATGTTCTCACACTGTTCTTCATCACAACAAACATATGTTCTCAACACTGTTCCTCATCACAAACACATTTCTCAACATGTTCCTCCTCACAAACATGTTTCTCACACTGTTCACTCATCACAAAAACACATGTCTCACTGTTCCTCATCACAAACACATGTTCTCACACTTTCCTCATCACAAAACACATGTTCTCACACTGTTCCTCACAATCACATGTCTCACACTGTTCCTCATAACAAAACACATGTTCTCACACTGTTCCTGCTCACAAACACATGTTCTCACACTGTTCCTCATCACAAACACATGTCTCACATGTTCCTCACTCACAAACACATTGCTAACACTGTCTCATCACAACAATGTTTTCACACTGTTCCTCATCACAAACACATGTTCTCACTGTTCCTCTCACAAAACACATGTTCCACACTGTTCTCATCACAAACACATGTTCTCACACTGTTCCTCCATCACATAATTCACACTGTTCCATCACAAACATGTTCTCACACTGTTCTCAACAACACATGTTCCACTGTCTCATCACAAACACATGTTTCAACGCTCTCAAAAACACATGTTCTCACACTGTTCTCTCATCACAACACATGTTCTCACACTGTTCCTCATCAAAACACATGTTTCTCACACTGTTCCTCTCACAAACCATGTTCTCACACTGTTCCTTCCAAAAACATGTTCACACTGTTCCTCGTCACACACATGTTCTCCCTGTTCTCACAAAATCACATGTTCTCACACTGTTCTCATATCAAAACATGCTTTCTCATCACAAACACATGTTCTGCACATGTTCCTCATCACAAACACATGTCTCACACTGTTCCTCAAAACACATTCACATCCCAAATACATGTTCTCACAACTAGTTCCTCATAACAAACATGTTCTCACACTGTCCTGCTCCAACACATTTACACTGTTCCTCTCACAAACACATGTTTACACTGTTCCTCTCACAAACACATGTTCTCACACTGTTCCTCACAATACATTTCTCACACTGTTCCTCACACAAACACTGTTCTCACACTGTCCTCATCACAAACACATGTTCTAACGTTCTCATCACAAACATGTTCTCACACTGTTCCTCACAATCACATGTTCTCACACTGTTCTCATCACAACATTTCTCACACTGTTCCTCATCACAAACACATGTTCTCACTGTTCCTCATCACAACACATGATCACACTGTTCTCACTCACATTTCACACGTTCCTCTACAACACATGCTCACAGTCTGTCAAACAGTTCTCACCTTTCCTCATATCAAACACATGTTCTCACACTGTTCCTCTAAAACACATGTTCTAACCGTCCTCACACAACACATGTTCTCACACTGTTCTCATACAAACACATGTTCTCCACGTTCCTCATCACAAACACATGTTCTCACACTGTTCCTCATCACAAACACATGTTCTCACACTGTTCCTCACAACACATGTTCTCACACTGTTCCTCATACACAAACACATGTTCTCACACTTTCTCTCCAACAACACATGTTCTCACACTGTTCTTCATCACAAACACATGTCTCACACTGTTCCTCATCCAATCACATGTTCTCACACTGTCCTCATCACAAAACACATGTTCTCACCACACTTTCCTCATCACAAACACATGTTCTCCACTGTTCCTCATCACAAACACATGTTTCCCACACTGTTCCTCCACAAACATGTTCTCACATGTTCTCATCACACAAACACATGTTCTACACTGTTTCCTCATCACAAACACATGTTCTCACACTGTTCCTCATCACAACACACACATGTTCTACACTGTTCTCACTCACAAACACATGTTCTCACACGTTTCCTCATCACATATACACATGTTCTCACAACACTGTCTTCCCCTGTCACAACACACTGTTCTCACACTGGTTCCTCATCACAAACACATGTATCTCACACTGTTCCTCATCACAACACACTGTTACTTCACACTGTTCCTCATCACAAACACATGTTCTCACACTGTTCCTCACACAATCACATGTTCTCACACTGTCTCACACTTCCACTTCCACAAAACACATGTTCTCACACTGTTCCTCATACACAAAAACAACATGTTTTCACACTGTTCTTCATCACAAACACACTGTCTCACACTGTTCCTTCATCACAATCACATTTCTCCACTGTTCCTCATCTCAAACGAACACATGTTCTCACACTGTTCCTCATCACAAAACACATGTTCTCACTGTTCCTCATCACAAACAATTTCTCACACGTTCCTCATCACAAACACATTGTTCTCACACTGTTCTCAATCACATCACATTGTTCTCACCACTGTTCCTCATCACAAACACATGTTCTCACACTGCTTCCTCGCCCACAAACACATGTTCTCACACTTTCCTCATCACAAACACATGTTCTCACACTTGTTCCTCACAATAGACAAGTTCCTCGTCACAAACACATTTCTAACACTGTTTCCTCATCACAAACACATGTATCTCACTCTGTATCCTCATCACAAACACAGGTTCTCACACTTTCCTCGTCACAAACACATGTTCTCACTCTGTTCCTCATCACAAACCATTTCTCACACTTCCTCGTCACAAAATACATGTTCTCACCACTGTTCCTCATCACAAACACATGTTCTCACACTGTTCCTCATCACAAACACATGTTCTCACACTGTTCCTCACAAATACATGTTCCTCGCCACAAACACATGTTCTCACACTTTTCCTCATCCCAAACACATGTTCTCACACTGTTCCTCACAAATACATGTTCCTCGTCACAAACACATGTTCTCACACTGTTCCTCCTCACAAGCACATGTTCTAACACTGTTCCCATTGTTAACCTTTAAAGTGACAGGTAAAGCATGTATTTATATTTCTTGTATATATAGTTTTCATATTGATAACTCTATTATTTATATATTTTCATCATGTAACACTTTTTACACTTTTTTAATGTTTTTACAAAATGATTAAAGAGCGGATTTTGGAGATATTATATATTTATTTAGTATTTGAGTAATTTTAATCACAAACCTGAATTTGAGTCAAATAAATAAATCTTCAATAAATCGCTTTAAAATCAGATGTGAAAAATGCGTGTGTGGTTCTGTCAGAACCTCGTTTTCTTCTGTCAGAACCTCGTCTTGTTCCGACAAAACCTCGTGTGATTCCGTCAGAACCTCGTGTTGTTCCGACAGAACCTTGTGTGGTTCCGTCAGAACCTTGTGTGGTTCCGTCTGAACCTTGTGTGGTCCCGTCAGAACCTCGTGTTGTTCCGACAGAACCTTGTGTGGTTCCGTCAGAACCTCGTGTGGTTCCGTCTGAATCTCGTATTGTTCCGACAGAACCTCGTGTGATTCTGTCAGAACCTCGTGTTGTTCCGACAGAACCTTGTGTGGTTCCATCAGAACCTTGTGTGGTTCCGTCTGAACCTTGTGTGGTCCCGTCAGAACCTCGTGTTGTTCCGACAGAACCTTGTGTGGTTCCGTCAGAACCTTGTGTGGTTCCGTCTGAATCTCGTATTGTTCCGACAGAACCTCGTGTTGTTCCGTCAGAACCTCGTGTGGTTCCGTCAGAACCTCTTCTTGTTCCGACAGAACCTCGTGTGATTCCGTCAGAACCTCGTGTTGTTCCGACAGAACCTTGTGTGGTTCCGTCAGACCATCGGTGTGGTTCCGTCTGAAACCTTTGTGCTGGTTCCGACAGAACCTCGTTGTTGTTCCGTCAGAACCTCGTGTGGTTCCTGTCAGAACCTCGTCTTGTTCCCGACAGAACCTCGTGTGATTCCGTCAGAACCTCGTCTTGTTCCGACAGAACCTCGTGTTGTTCCGATAGAACCTCGTGTTGTTCCGAACAGAACCTCGTGTGGTTCCGACAGAACCTTGTGTGGTTCTCGTCACGAAACCTCGTGTGGTTCCGTTTAGAATTATTGATGATCGGATTATATTTTGATCGTAAATCATTGATCAACAAAATGTATAAAAGTACTTATTTCTCTTTTCGCTGCTGTGCCCTGTATCTCTCCCCTTTTCTTATCTGGCCCCGGGCTGGAGAGCAACAGGCGTTCAAGGCCGTGCTGAAGACGCAGACACTTACACAAAACAAGATTTGGCCTTCACTCACCGTCTGCACATCCCACATCCTAATCTTTGTGTTATCTTGTTTGTGTCCCTGCCCCAACATCCACTGAAAATATCCATCACGTTGACCTCGTGTAATGTACTCAATATGTGTTGTTATCATTGTATGCTTATCGCTGAAACTGTTTTTCATTTTCTAAGAGTTCAAGTACCGAGTAGGCGCTGCGTGAAAGCGAGGCGCCCCGGTGGCCGGTGCTCTTATGCATGTCTCTCATGTCGCATCTGTCCATCAAGTTACGTTCCTATGTTGTGAATTTGTTCATTGACAATGGCAATAAATATATCCTGATTCCTGATTCCTGATTCCTGAATCTCGTTGTTGTTCCTCAGAACCTCGTGTTGTTCCCTCAGAACCTCGTGTTGTTCCCTCAGAACCTCGTGTTGTTCCGTCAGAACCTCGTGTGGTTCCGACAGAACCTTGTCCAGTTTGGTGTGTGTAGGAGCCGCTTTAAGGCGTGATCTTTGTGTCTCTGTGGAGGAGCATGTCCCAGAGAAGTCCTGTGGAGGAAGTGGATTCAATGGAAGAAGGAAAGACGACACGTCTGTTCCAGGTCAAAGTCATGTTATGTGAGCAAAAAAAAGAAAATAATAGGAGTTTTGCCTGCAGTGTCTCGCTTCAACAGACAGAGGCAGCATTTCATTGTAGTATCTTACACCGACACGGAAAGCCTGAAGAAGAAGCACAACGCGCCAACAAAATAAACGCAGAAGAAGAAGATGATTCCTTTCTCCCGTTGTGATTAGCTCCGAAGCTAACGAAGCTAACGAAGCTAACGAAGCTAACGAAGCTAACGAAGCTAACGAAGCTAACGAAGCTAACGAAGCTAACCAGAGCCCCGGTGCGGAGCCTTTACGTTTGACAGAGCGCAGTGAAACATGGCAGAAGTGAAGCTGAAGGAGGAGACGGAGCTGTGGGAGCCCCGGGCCCCTGTGGCTCCTGGGGGCCCGCGCAGGGAGCGCACACACAGTGAAGCGTAAGTGACTTTCCCTCTGTGATGACCCGCTGCTGGACTCTGTCCACAAACACTCTGTTTTACAACGTGCTTTAAACCCCTTAATCTCAGGGGCCTATTTTTCCTAAAAAGCCTGAAAAAAATGACCCATTTCAGAGTGAAACTCCCCTCTGGACCCCTCTTAGGCCCCTCTGGGAGCCCCTCTGGAGCCCCTCTCTGGAGCCCCTCCGGAGCCCCTCCGGAGGCCTCTCTGGAGCCTGTGTGGTTTTTTGAACCTTCTCTTTTAAAGCTGAAGATAAATTCCCTCGAAATGCGTTTTAGGGACTTGGGAATAAAGCCCAAATGTCCCTCAGAATCCAGAGAAAAGTCCTCCTCATGATGTTATTTGAGGCTCATGTTCTTGTGAGTTGGAGAACAAACTGAGCCTGAGGCTTCTCACAGGGATTTGACTGGAACCAGTGAGACACAATCTATGTTTCTGAACACTTCGAGCAGCTCCACAGTTCCTTTAGTCACATGTGGACAAAGTGGAAACAAAGACACTAAAAGTCCAAGGTCCCACGCGTGACACGCCTTCAGCGTGAGCGGTTCCTACAACTGTGTGTTAGTGAAACGAGCCTTTTCTCAGCTTCCGTGTTTAGAGAGCTCGTATGTATATGGTGTGTATATATGTGTGTGTGTGTGTATATGTGTGTGTATGTGTGTGTGTGTGTATATATGCATGTGTGTGTGTGTATATGTGTGTGTGTATACGTGTGTGTATGTGATGTGATGTATATGTGTGTGTGTATACGGTGTGTATGTGTATGTATATATATGTGTGTGTGTGTGTGTATATATGTGTGTGTGTATATCAGTGTGTTGTGTGTATATACGTGTGTGTGTGTATGTATATGTGTGTATGTGTATATGTGTTGTGTGTATATGTTTGTGTTGTGTGTATAGTGTGTGTGTGTGTATATTGTGTGTATGTATATGTGTGTATGTGTGTGTGCATATATGTGTGTGTGTGATTGTATATATGTGTTGTGTGTGATATATATGTGTGTGTGTATATTATATGTGTGTGTGTGTATGTATATATATATATATATATATATATATATATATATATATATATATATATATATATATATTATATTATACTATATATATATATATATATATATATATATAAATGGCAGGGATAAGCGTACATGGAGCGACCACCAGTGTCTGGCATAGTGTACAGGAACATCTGTGCGGAGTATGGACTGGAGGACCCCAAGGTCAAAGTGGAAACACCTCCAAAGGTGGTAGAGAAAGACCGAGCCAAGATCCTGTGGGACTTCCCAGATCAGACTGACAGCAGAATGGGGATGGAAACAAACCACACATTGTGGTGGTGGAGAAAACAGCAGAGGAGAGCCGTTGTGGTTGACATGGCAACACCAACATCAGGAAAAAGGAACACGAGAAATAAGCCCATGTTACACGCACTTCCCTGTGTGAACAGGAGGTGAGCAGAAGAACAGCGTTTACATTGTTCAATCAAATGTCACTTTGACACAGTGTTCTAAAAGAGCATGATCTGATGAAGTGCAAAGATCACGTTCACCTCCAAGAGGAAAGACGCTCCTGAGATGAAGGCTCCACAGGTGTTAACAGAACCCGAAACGATCATGAACCAATCCTTCTGAAAATACAGTCATTCAATTGAAGGTTGCTCAGGTGCGGACCACCAGCTGTGTCACCCCAAGCTCGCTCTGCAGATAATAACAATGTGTTTTTGTCTTTCAGCTGTGAGCCGGCCCACTTAAAGAGGAGCCAGAGCCGGATGCATCAAACAGGAGCCGCCAAGAGTTTCCTTTTCACATGTCACTGTGAAAAGTGAAGAGGATGAAGACAAGTCCTCTGTGCTTCATCAAAGACCACCTGAGGAGAACGTTGAGAGAGAGGAACGGAGCAGAAGCAGGCTGGCAGCTCAGATCCACTCACACAGGTCCACTCAGATAGTGAGGAGCACACTGACAGCTCTGAAGACACCGACCACTACAGAAGACTATAGTCGAGAGCAGGCTCCGGCAAAGAGGAAGCTACGCCATGGTTCCTCCTGACGCCACCTGTGAGGACAAAAGACCAGAAAAGGACCACAAGCTGCTCAGAGTGTGGGAAGACGTTCATAAGAAGTCAATGTCTAAAGAGACACATGTTGGTTCACTCAGGAGAGAAGCCTTTCAGCTGTTCAGAGTGTGGGAAGAGCTTTAAGTCGAAGACCGCCCTTTGGGGGCACAAGCTCCTGCACTCAGGAGAAAACCCACACAAGTGCCCAGAGTGTGGGAAGAACTTTAAGTGGAAGTCATTATTAAGGCAGCACAGTTTTGCTCACATTGGAAACGGCCCATATAAATGTTCAGTTTGTGAAAGTATTTTTACTAAGAAAGTTACTCTTCGAAAACATCTCAAAAGCCAACATCACATGTGCAGAGTTTGTGAGGCCTATTTTCCAGACAACATGGATCTGAAGGAACATCTGAAGACTTGTGCAGAAGACGAGACGCACTCAGGAGAGAAGCCACATCAGTGTCCCGAGTGTGGAATGACCTTTAAAAAGAAATATGTATTAAAGCGACACATGTTCCATCACACGGGACAGAAGTGTCACAAATGTCCCGAGTGCGGAATGACATTTACAAATAAATATGATTTAAAGCGACACGTGTTCCGCCACACGGGGGAGCAGCGTCACAAATGTCCCGAGTGTGAAAAAAGTTTTCTAGAAAAAGAGGGTCTTCGAAATCATCTGAGAACTCGCCATCACATGTGTTCAGTCTGTGAGGTCTGCTTTCCAGAGAAGATCAGTCTGACGGAACATCTGAAGACTCACATCGAGGACGGGACCGTGGACCAGTCCATTCTGAGGCCGCACATCTGCCCCGAGTGCGGGAAGAGCTTTACCAAAAAGTCCCAGTTACAGGACCACCAGTTAAGTCACTCAGGAGAGAAGCCCCACAGCTGCCCAGAGTGTGGCATGAAGTTCAGGAAAAAGTACTACGTAAATAAACACATGTTGGTTCACTCAGAAGAAAGGCCGCGCAAATGTTCAGTTTGTGAGAAGACGTTCAAGTTCAGTAGCAGTTTGCACTCGCACATGTTACTGCACGCCGAAGAGAAGCCTTTCAGCTGCTCAGAGTGTGGCAAGGGCTTTGCACACAACTCCCTGTTAAAGAAGCACATGTTGGTTCACTCGGATGAAAGGCCTCACAAATGTCCCGAGTGTGGGAAGATGTTCTGGAATAAGGCCCAGTTCCAGGAGCACATGGTGACGCACTCGGGGAAGAAGCCTCACAAATGTCCCGAGTGTGGGAAGAGGTTCACACTGAAGATATGTCTGAAGAGACACATGACGGTTCACTCAGACGAGAAGCCTTTCAGCTGCTCAGAGTGCGGCAAGAGCTTTAAGTCCAAGACAGCCCTTTGGGGGCACAAGCTCCTGCACACCGGAGAAAAGCCACATAAATGTCCAGCGTGTGGGAAGAAGTTCACAATGAAATCAAATCTGAACAAACACGTGTTGAGTCACTCCGAAAAAATACTGCACAAATGTTCAGTTTGTGAGAAAAGTTACACAGAAAAAAGTAATCTTTCCAAACATCTGAGAATGAAACATCTCACGTGTCCGGTTTGTGAGGTCAGTTTTCCAGATCAAATGAAACTGAAGGAACATCTGAAGACCCACGTAGAGGACGGGACTCTAAACCCGTCAGTGTTTAATCGAGAATACAGATGTTCTGAGTGTCAGATGGAGTGTAGAAACACGGCACATCTGCGGAAGCACATGTTTGTTCACACCGGAGAGAAACCTTTCAAATGTTCAGCTTGTGACAAAGGTTTTATGGATAAAAGTGAGGTGAACAAACATCTGAGAGTAGTTCATCGCACCTGTCCCCTCTGTAAAGAGGAGTTTGTGAGCGACACGGATCTGAACCAGCATTTGCAGACTCATGTGGAGGACGGGACCATGAGGCGGGTGGACATTAAACCACACGGCTGTTCTCAGTGTGAGAAGAGGTTTAGATCCAAGTCTCTTCTGCAGACGCACATGTCGGCTCACACGCTCCAGAAACCTTTCAGATGTTCAGCTTGTGACAAAGGTTTCATCAATAGATTTGATTTGGACAAACATCTGCGATTCGTCCATCGCACGTGTCCAGTTTGTAAAGAGCAATTTAAGAGCGACATGGCTTTGCTCGAGCACGCGAAGCCCCACGTGGAGGACGGGACCCTGGACTGGAGCCTCCACATCTGTGCGCAGTGTGGGAAGGTGTTTCCATACAAGAGCCAGCTCCACACCCACATGCGCGCGGGAGAAAGACCTTTCAGCTGTTCACTCTGTGACAAGACCTTTACACACAAGTGTAGTTTCCAAAAACATCACGCTCACACAGGAGAATGTGCCGCGGACACGCGCGACGCCGCGGACACGCGCGACGCCGCGGACACGCGCGACGCCGCGGACACGCACGACATCACGCGCGCGACGCCGCGGACACGCGCGACGCCGACGCCCCGGAGACGCGCGACGCCGCGGACACGCGCGACATCACGCGTGACATCACGGACACGCGTGACTCCGCGTCTTCAGTCATAAACTGCTCTAAAGGCACCAGAACTATGGATGTGTGTCTGCATGTTCCCGCCCACTGAAACATGTACAGTAGCTCTCCTCTGAAACTCTACTGTAGGCTCCTCCCTAAACATGTACTGTAGGCTCCTCCCTCTGAAACATGTACTGTAGGCTCCTCCTCTGAACATGTACTGTGGCTCCTCCTCTGAAACTGTACTGTAGGCTCCTCCCACTGAAACGTGTACAGTAGGCTCCTCCTCTGAAACAGTTCGTAGGCTCTCCCTCTGAAACGTTCTGTAGGCTCCTCCCTCTGAACATGTTCTGTAGGCTCTCCCTCTCTGAAACATGTACTGTTAGGCTCCTCCCTCTGAACGTGTACGTAGGCTCCTCCCTCTGAAACGTGTACAGTAGGCTCCTCCCTCTGAAACGTCGTACAGTAGGCTCCTCCCTCTGAAACGTGTACCAGTAGGCTCCTCCCACTGAAACTGTACAGTAGGCTCCTCCTCACTGAAAAGCTGTGTACAGTAGGCTCCTCCCACTGAAACGTGGTGAGTAGGCTCCTCCCACTGAAACGTGGCGTAGGCTCCTCCCATGAATACGTTACAGTAGGCTCCTCCCCTGAAACGTGTACAGTAGGCTCCTCCCCTGAAACGTGTACAGTTAGGCTCCTCCCCTGAAACATGTTCTTGTAGGCTCTCCTCTGAAACATGTTCTGTAGGTCCTCCCTCTGAAACATGGTTTCTGTTAGCTCCTCCCTTGAAACATTTTCTGTAGTCCTCCCTCTGAAACATGTTCTGTAGGCTCCTCCCCTCAGGAGCGTGTGGGAGGACTTGAGCTGCTCCAGTTTCTCTGTTAAGTTCATGTAGATTTTCCTTGTCTCAATAAATAAACAGTGTTTACGTTTGTGTGTCTTATTTGGCATGAATGTGGTTTATTGAGTTCATGGAGATATTATTATTATTATGTGACCCCTGAACCGTGACCCCTGAACTGTGACCCCTGAACCGTGACCCCTGAACCGCAAAGGCTTTTCAGACAGCACGAAATCCCTGTTTATTTTAAACCCTTTAAGACAAAGTGTTGATCCTGAGGACGAGATGCAACACAAAAACAGAACATTGTAGTGCAATGCAGTGAGGAGAGTGGTAAAGAGCGCCACATAGTGAGACTAAACAGCTACTGCACAAGATATCGTTTTCTGTGTTTTATATTCTTTTCTTCACTGAAGTTGACCAAACACGAGGGTCCTGGGCCGCCTCAAGCCCACGCACTCGTTGTGTTGGACTTGAGAGTCCTCAGAGCGTTATCATGAACGTGAGTGTCCTTCACCGTGTACGTAACCCTCACGCACCTGACGCACAGCACGCACGTGACGCACATGACGCGCGGCGCGGTGCTCATGCGCGGTGCTAGAGCGGAGCGGCAGCAGCCGAAGCCGCTTGTCTGAGCTTGTTCTCGGGCTGGGATTCGCTCCTCGGGCCGCTGTGCCTCTGCTCCCCGGGGCCTGATGGAGCCCAGCGGCTGACGGCGGCTCACAGCTCCCGGTGAGCCCCTCTTTTGTTGCATTTACGCCCCTTTTAGCCTCGGAGAGCAGCGCGGCTAATGCTAACGCTACACCGACGTCACGGTCCTGTTGTTGACGTCGGCGTAAGTTAGCTGCGCAGTTAGCTTAGCCGCACCCGCATCCAACACAAACGTACACGTAAATAAACGCAAATGTGCGCTAAAACACGTGATGGGGGCGGTTTGTGTGCAAAGACAGATGAGAGAAGAACCGAGTCAGCTTCGAATGCGCGTCACAAACATTTCCATCTGTGTTGAAAGTGAGATGTTATTTTAGGCTAATCGGCTAAGCTAAGACAAGTTAGCGCCTGTCAACAAGCCTCGGCCTGAAGGGTTCCCCGCGTATCAAAGTGTGGAAGTGCCGAGAACTACAGATGATCCAGAGAGCATCGGGCCACCTTTCAGACACTTTGGTCACGTTTAAACACGGTCCGATGTTAAGTCCACGCTAACGGCTGAAACGTCGCGGAAGTGAAGTTGTCAAAGTTTATTTCCTGTAAACTGAGAACACAAACGACACTGGGTCAGTTCAGTGTGTGTTTGAACAGTTCTGTGTGTGTTTGGGTCAGTTCAGTGTGTGTTTGGGTCAGTTCGTTTGTTTGGTCAGTTCAGTGTGTGTTTGCAGTGTGTGTGTTTGGGTCGTTTGGGTCAGTTCTGTGTGTGTTTGGGTCAGTTTTGTCAGTTCCAGTGTGTGTGTTTGGGTCAGTTCAGTGTGTGTTTTGGGTCAGTTCAGTGTGTGTTTGGGTCAGTTCTGTGTGTGTTTGGGGTCAGTTTCAGTGTGCGTTTGAACAGTTCGGTGTGCGTTTGGGTCAGTTCGGTGTGCGTTTGGGTCAGTCGGTGTGCGTTTGGGTCAGTTCGGTGTGCGTTTTGGGTCAAGTTCTGTGTATGTTGGGTCAGTTCTGTGTGTGTTTGGGTCAGTTTCTGTGTGTGTTTGGGGTCAGTTCTTTTGTGTGTATGGTCAAGTTCTGTGTGTTGTTTTGAACAGTTCTGTGGTGTGTTTGGGTCGTCTGTGTGTGTTGGGTCAGTTTTCTTGTGTGTGTTTGGGTCATTCTGTGTGTGTTTGGGTCAGTTCTGTGTGTGTTTTGGGTCCAGTTCAAGTGTGTGTTTGGGTCAGTTCAGTGCTGTAGTTTGGGTCAGTGTCTGTGTGTGTTTGAACAGTTCTGTGTGTGATTTGGGTCCAGTTCTGGTGTGTGTTTGGGTCAGTTCAGTGTGTGTTTGGGTCAGTTCTTTGTGTGTGTTTGAACAGTTCTTGTGTGTGTTTGAACATTCTGTGTGCGTAGAACAGTTTCTGTGTGCGTTTGAACAGTTCTGTGTGCGTTTGAACAGGTTTTCTGTGTCGTTTGGGTCAGTTCTGTGTGCGTTTGAACAGTTCTGTGGTGCGTTTGGGTCAGTTTCGGTGGTGTGTTTGGGGGTCATGTTCGGTGTGTGTTTGGGTAGTTCTGGTGTGTGTTTGGGTCAGTTAGTGTTGCGTTTGAACAGTTTCTGTGTGGTTTGGGTCAGTTCGGTGTGCGTTTGGGTCAGTTCGGTGTGCGTTTGACAGTTCGGTGTGCGTTGGTCAGTTCTGTGTGTGTTTGGGTCAGTTCAGTGTGTGTTTGGCGTCAGTTCAGTGTGTGTTTGAACAGTTCCTGTGTGTTTGGGGTCAGTTCTGTGTGGTGTTTTTGAACCAGTTCTGTGTGTGTTTGGGTCAGTTCTGTGTGTGTTTGGGTCAGTTCTCTGTGTGTTTGGGTAGTTCTGTGTGTGTTTGGGTCAAGTTCTGTGTGTGTTTGGGTCAGTTCAGTGGTGTTTGGGTCATTGTTCAGTTGTGTGTTTGGGTCAGTTCAGTGTGTGTTTGGGTCAGTTCAGTGTGGTGTTTGGGTCAGTTCTGTGTGGTTTGGGTCAGTTCAGTGTGTGTTTGGGGTCAGTTCTGTGTGTGTTTGGGGTCTGTTAGTGTTGTGTTTGGGTCAGTTCTGTGTGTTGTTTGGGTCAAGTTCAGTGTGTGTTTGGGTCAGTTCTGTGTGTGTTTTGGGTCAGTTCTGTGTGTGTTTGTAGATGCTATATATATGGTCAGTTCTGTGTGTTTTGGGTCGTTTCTCTGTGTGTTTGGGTCAGTTCTGTGTGTGGTTTGGGTTCGTTCTGTGTGTGTTGGTCATTCGTGTGTGTTTGGGGTCAGTTCTAGTGTGTGTTTGGGTCAGTTCAGTGTGTGTTTGATTCATTTCTAGTGTGCGTTTGGTCAGTTCGGTGTCTGTGTCAGTTCTGGTGTCAGTTTGAACAGTCGGTGTGCTTTGGGTCTTTCTGTGATGTGTTTGGGTCTGTTCATGTGTGTTTGGGTCAGTTGTGTGTGTTTTGCGGTAGTTCGTGTGTGTTTTTGGGTCAGTTCTGTGGTGTAACGTTTGGGTAGTTTGGTGTAGTTCTGTGTGTGGGTCAGTTCTTGTGTGTTTGGTCAGTTCTGGTGTGCGTTTGGGTCATCTAGTTGGTGTGTTTGGGTCAGCTTCTGTGGTTTGGAGTCAAGTGTTGTCTTTGCAGTGTTGTGTTGGGTCAGTTCATGTGTGTTTGGCTTTGTGTTGTCAGTTCGTGTGTGTTTGGTCTTCTGGTTGTTGCTCAGTGTTTTGGTTGTTCTGTGTTTTTGGGTCATGTTGGGCAGTTGTGTGTGTTTGGTCAGTCTGTTTGGGTCATGACCATACCGATCGGTGTGTTGGTAGTTCGTTGGTTGGCCCAACCAGCATTTCCACAGAGTGTGGCGTTTGGTACTCAGGTTCTGTGTGTGTCAAGAAAACATTTTGGGTCACAAGCCCCAGTTTGTTGTTTGACAGTTGTGTTGTTCTGTCTATAAGTAAAGAGGTTTGTGGTGGTTGTAGTGTTTCTGTTAGTGTGCGTTTGGGTCGTTCAGTGTTGCGTATTGGGTGTTCAGTGTGTGTGGCAGTTCGTTGGTTGAGTTGTCAGTGTGTGCTTTGGTAGTTAGTCGTTATATCAACATGCTGAAATGGCAGGTGTTGGGGTTCCACTCGACAGCTACAATCAGTGTGTGTCGTTTGTCTTCGTGGCGTCAGATTCAGTGTATATGTGTGTGTTTGGAACAGTTCTGTGTGTGTTTGGGTCAGTGTGATTTCAGTGTGTGTTTTGGGTCAGTTCAGTGTGTGTTTGGGTTCAGTTCAGTGTGCGTTTGGGTCAGTTCAGGTGTGCGTTTGGTAGTTCAGTGTGTTTGGGTTTGGGTAAGTTCAGTTGTGCGTTTGGGTCAGTCAGTGTGCGGTTTGGTCAGTTCAGTGTGCGTTTGGGTCAGTTCAGTGTGTGTTGCGTTTGGGTCAGTTTTCTGTGTGCGTTTTGGGTTCAGTTCAGTGTGCTTTGAACAGTTCTGTGTGTGTTTGGAAAAGTTCTGTGTGTGTTTGGTCAGTTAGTGGTGTTTGGGTCAGTTCAGTGTGTGTTTGGGTCAGTTCAGTGTGCGTTTGGGTCAGTTCATGTGTGCGTTTGGGTCAGTTCAGTGTGTGTTTGGGTTTGGGTAAGTTCAGGTGCGTTTGGGTCAGTTCAGTGTGCGTTTGGGTCAGTTCAGTGTGCGTTTGGGTCAGTTCAGTGTGTGTTTGCGTTTGGGTCAGTTCTGTGTGCGTTGGGTCAGTTCAGTGTGTGTTGAACAGTTCTGTGTGTGTTTGGGTCAGTTCAGTGTGTGCTGAGGGTCCGCCCCCTTCCGCCCCTCTCTCTGCCCCCCTCTCCGCCCCCCTCTCCGCCCCCTCTCCGCCCTTCCGCCTCTCTGCCGCCCCTCTCTGCCCCCTCTCCGCCTTCTCCGCCCCCTCTCTGCCCTCTCTCCCCCTCTTCCGCCCCTCTCTTGCCCCCCTCCGCCCCCTCTCTCCGGCCCTCTCCGCTCTCTCGCCCCTCTTCCGCCTCCGCCTCTCTGCCCCTCTCTCGCCCTCTCCGCCTCTCTCCGCCCCCTTCCGCCCCTCTCTCGCCCCCTCTCTCCGCCCTCTCTCCGCCCTCTCGCCCCTCTGCGCCCCCTCTCGCCCCCCTCTCCGCCCTCTCTCTGCACGGCGACAGATGCACTTCATCTTCTAATTGTGACTAGACGACTGTAACAAATAGTTTAGTCCAGACAACTTCAAAAAGGACCAAAACCCCACCGAGTCTCAATGAAACACTTTATTCATAGATCTTCTCTCTCTCGAAGCCTCAGTCACAGATTTACACCTTTATTCGGTTCAGATGTGTTTAAAATGTCTGGATGTTCTTGTTGGTTGCAGTTGCCCTGGAGATAAAGACCTTGTTCCTGTTGTTGCAGGTTCTTCTCGCGTGTTGTCTAGAGCCATGGAGCCAGGCGTGATCCGCATGTTCTCCTCGTCTCCTCCTCCGATGGACGACGCCCTGGAGGAGGAAGAGGACGAGTTCGGAGACTTCGGGACCTTCTCTGCGGTCGGCGGCGTTCCCACCAGCATCAGCTTCAGCGAGTTGGAAACGCCCACAACCTTCAACCAAACCCGCGCGCTCAACGCCACGTCTCCGCCCGACCTGGCCCACTCCAGGGGCCCGGTGGGCGTCGCGGAGGTGGGCCGGGCCAATGGGCGCCCCGGCAGAAGCGAGAAGACCCTGAAGGACGGGCCGAACGGCGAGCGGACGGCCGAGACGCTCACAAACGGCTTCACGGGAAGCTCGCAAAGATCCGCCGCCTTTCCACGAGACGACCAGCACGACTTTGCTGATTTTTCTGCTTTTTCTGATGAAACAAACACAGAGACACTCGGAGAGACTGTAGACGACGAACAACCCACAGAGTTTGAGGAACACAATGCTGTAAAACAAGAACTGTCCAATTCAAAGAGAACCTGAAATGGAATTTGCTCATTTTGCTGTTTTTTCTCAGGATTCTGAAGGGACGTTAGGTGACAAACAAAAAACGGATTGTTCTCAAAGAGACGGCGTCACCGAGTCAGAGGAACACGCAACACAAAAAGACCACTCGATTCCCAACAGAACTGAACCGATATTCACAGACTTTAGCTCTTTTCCCGAAGATTGCACTTTAGAGAACGACTTCACAGGGTCAGACACGCTCTCCAAAGACGAGGACATCGCGTTTTATTTCAAAAAGGACGAGACGCAGACAAACGAGGATTGTAGCTCGCTGAATGGGAACGCTCTGGACGCCTCCGGATCCGTCTGCAGCTCCGATTTGGCTTCAGAATCGGACTGCGGCGTCGAAAATGGCGAGAACTCCAAACCCGTGGTCATGGTGAACGGCACAGCGGAGAAGGACGGCTCTGAGACGGAAACGGAGACGTCGTTGGGCCGGCCGCTCTCCACAGATGCGCTGGAGGAGTTTGGAGACATGAGCACGACCGGGTCTGTGCCGTCGCCGCCGCTGCAGGAGGAAACGGCGACACCTACAGGAGACGAGGAGGAGTTCGGCGAGTTCGGGGACGGCCTTAGCACTCACGAGTGCGACGACTTGGAACAAAACCAAGCTCAAAAAGCACAGGTAAGATTTACACAGTTGTGAGTCTGTGACATGAAGCTCATTTGTTTACTTGTTGTAATTATGAAAGGGCTTGAGTGTAGTCTGCCTCTTACTGGTTTGAAGAGGTACTACAATCACAACTGGCTATGTGTTGGAGCCTTCAGCTGCATTAGCTCAGATGTCAGAGTCTCAGAGTCAGAACTGCTGCAGGGTTTTGGTG
The DNA here is from genome assembly GCA_015082035.1 of Chaenogobius annularis. NCBI lineage: Eukaryota > Metazoa > Chordata > Actinopteri > Gobiiformes > Gobiidae > Chaenogobius > Chaenogobius annularis. The sequence goes on from BJKM01000827.1 coordinate 171,960, forward strand.
GGGTTTGGAAAGAACGTTTAACCATGCCTCTGTAAGGAACGTTTAACCCTGGCACTAAGGAACGTTTAACCCTGCACTGTAGGAACGTTTAACCCTGGCACTGTAAGAAACGTTTAACCCTGGCACTGTAAGAAACGTTTAACCCTGGCCTTGAAGAACGTTACGCACTGAAGAACGTTTAACCCTGGCACTGTAAGAAACGTTTAACCCTGGCACTGTAAGAAACGTTAACCCTGGCACTGTAAGAAACGTTTAACCCTGGCACTGTAATTTAGGAACGTTTAACCCTGGCACATGTAAGGAACGTTTAACCCTGGCACTGTAAGAAACATTTAACCCTGGCACTGTAAGAAACGTTTAACCCTGGCACTGTAAGAAACGTTTAACCCTGGCACTTAAGAAACGTTTAACCCTGGCACTGTAAGAAACGTTTAACCCTGGCACTGTAAGAAACGTTTAACCCTGGCACTGTAAGAACGTTACCCTGGCACTGTAAGAAACGTTAACCTGGCACTGAAGAAACGTTTAACCCTGGCACTGTAAGAACGTTTAACCCTGGCACTGTAAGGAACGTTTAACCCTGGCACTGTAAGAAACGTTTAACGTTTGTATTTAGTTTTAATATATTCTGTTGTCCCTGGTTGTAGTTCAATGTGTTAATCCTGTCTTCTCCTTCCTCAGGATCATGATGATGACGAGGAGGATTATGATATGCCCAAATTCAGTGAAAGTTTTGTAAATTTGAATTCATCTGCAGCGCCAGAACCGGAAGACTGGAGCGACCAAACGCTTGAGCCGAACGCACCGGCTCGTGAGGCGGAGCCAGCTCACCGGTTTGGAGGTTTGAATTCCCACCAAGCCAACGACAAATCAAAGGCGGAGTTTCCAGAGAGCGAAAGTTTTGTCGAGGACGCCTTCGACGAGTTCGGAGACTTCAACGAGCCCACTTTTAAAACGGACCTGGAATCGGAGGACGGGTTCTCGGCGAACGGCGGTTTTGGTTGTTTCGGTTCGGCGGCGGCAGGAGGAGGCGCAAAGGGGGAGGAGGAGGAAACCGGGTGGAGCGCGTTTGGGAGCGAAGACGCCACCAACGACGACGACGGAGGAGAAACGTGGGCCGCGTTTGGTTCAGAGGGGACGGAGGAGCCGAGCGTCAGGGCGGAGCCGAGCCGAGCGGCAGGGCGGAGCCGAGCGGCAGGGGCGAGCGCAGGCAGGCGGGCGAGCGAGCGGCGGCCGAGCGCAGCATCAGTGAACACGGTGAGCTTCCACTGTCACGAATGTTCAGAGCTGAAATGAAACGACACCGAAAACACCAAATCCTGTTTTCCTGAGACGTTTTCCAAAACGTATTCTGCTGTTGTATGTGTGTTCAGTGTGTGTTTCTGCTGTTGTATGTGTGTTCATTGTGTGTGTTCTGCTTTGTATGTGATTCTGCTGTTGTATGTGTGTTCAGTTGTGTGTGTTCTGTGTGTATGTGTGTTCATGTGTCTTGTATGTGTTGTTCAGTTGTGTGCTGTTCTGCTGTTGTATGTGTGTTCAGTTGTGTGTGTTCTGCTGTTGTATGTGTGTTCAGTTGTGTGTGTTCTGCTGTTGTATGTGTGTTCAGTTGTGTGTTGTCGCTGTTGTAGTTATTCTGCTTTGATGTGGGTTCAGTTGTGGGTTCTGCTGTTGTAGTGTGTTCAGTCTGTGTGTGTTCTGCTGTTGTATGTGTGTTCATTGTGGTGTGTTCTGCTGTTTATGTGGTCATTGTGGTTTCTGTGTGTATGTGGTTCAGTTGTGTGTGTTGCTGTGTATGTGATTCTGCTGTTGTATGTGTGTTCAGTTGTGTGGTCTTCTGCTGTTGTATGTGTATTCTGCTGTGTATGGTGTTTCAGTATGTGTTCTGCTGTTGTAGTGTATTCTGCTGTGTATGTGTGTTTCAGGTGTGTGTTCTGCTGTTGTATGTGTGTTAGCGTGTGTTCTGCTGTTGTTTTATTCTGCTGTTGTATGTGTGTTCAGGTGTGGGGTTCTGCTGTTGTATGTGTTCTGCTGTTGTATGTGTATTCTGTGTGTGTTCTGCTGTTGGTGGTGTGTCTGCTGTTGTATGTTCAGGTGTGTGTTCTGCTGTTGTATGTGTAGCTCTGTGTATGTGTTATTCTGCTGTTGTGAGTTTCTGCTGTTGTATGTGTATTTGCTTGATGTTTCGTGTGGTGTCTGCTGTTTTGTGTGTATTCTGCTGTTATGTGATTCTGCGTTGTATGTGTGTTCAGTTGTGTGTGTCCTGCTGTCACGTGTGTGTTCAGTTGTGTGTGAGATCAGCTGTGGTGTGTGTTCAGTTGTGTGTTTTGTGTTCCAGGCCTCTCTGTCGGAGCGTCTGCAGCAGCTCTTCAGCTCCAGTTTCCCCCAGATCGAGGGCTCCTTCTGTGGACGACGAGGCTCCAACGCTCAGACTGCTGCTGGAGCCGGAGACACGGGCTCAGGACGGGACAGAAACGCAAAAACAGGGCTCAGGGCGGGTACAGAACGCACAAACACGGGCTCAGGGCGGGTACAGAAACGCACAAACACGGGCTCAGGGCGGGTACAGAAACGCACAAACACGGGCTCAGGACGGGTACAGGAACCACACACACGGCTCAGGACGGGTACAGAAACACACAAACACGGGCTCAGGGCGGGTACAGGAACCCACAAACGGGCTCAGGACGGGTACAGGAACCCACAAATGGGCTCAGGGTGGGTACAGAAACGCACAAACACGGGCTCAGGACGGGTACAGAAACGCACAAACACGGGCTCAGGGCGGGTACAGAAACGCACAAACACGGGCTCAGGATGGGTACAGAAACGCACAAACACGGGCTCAGGACGGGTACAGAAACGCACAAACACGGGCTCAGGACGGGTACAGAAACGCACAAACACGGGCCAGGACGGGTAGAGGAACGCACAAACTCGGCTCAGGACGGGTAGAGGAACGCACAAACACGGCTCAGGACGGGTACAGGAACACGGGCTCAGGACGGGTACAGAACACGGGCTCAGGACGGTACAGGAACAAGGCTCAGACGGGTACAGAAACGCACAAACACGGGCTCAGGGCGGGTACAGAAACGCACAAACACGGGCTCAGGGCGGGTACAGAAACACACAAACACGGGCTCAGGACGGGTACAGAAACGCACAAACACGGGCTCAGGGCGGGTACAGAAACGCACAAACACGGGCTCAAGGACGGGTACAGAAACACACAAACACGGGCTCAGGACGGGTACAGGAACCCACAAACGGGCTCAGGACGGGTACAGAAACACACAAACACGGGCTCAGGCGGGTACAGGAACCACAAACGGGCTCAGGACGGGTACAGGAACCCACAACACGGGCTCAGGACGGGTACAAGGAACGCACAAACACGGCTCAGGACGGGACAGAAACCACAAACACGGGCTCAGGCGGGTACAGGAACCCACAAACGGGTCAGGACGGTACAGGAACCCACAACGGGCTCAGACGGGTACAGGAACGCACAAACACGGGCTCAGGACGGGTACAGAAACGCACAAACACGGGCTCAGGGCGGGTACAGAACACACACAAACACGGGCTCAGGACGGGTACAGAAACGCACAAACACGGGCTCAGGACGGTACAGAAACACACAAACACGGCGCTCAGGACGGGTACAGAAACGCACAAACACGGGCCCAGGACGGGTACAGAAACGCACAAATCGGGCTCAGGACGGGTAGAGAGAACGCACAAACACGGGCTCAGGACGGGTACAGGAACACGGGCTCAGGACGGGTACAGGAACAAGGGCTCAGGACGGGTAACACAAACACGGGCTCAGGACGGGTACAGGAACACGGCTCAGGACGGGTACAGGAACACGGGCTCAGGACGGGTAACACTAACACGGGCTCAGGACGGGTAAAGGCTGGATGTGTCTGTGCAGGTCGGTTGGGTGCGTGTCTGGCTCAGCTGGAGGACATCCATGAGAGCTCTGGGGCTCAGGTTCCAAGTGGGGCGGCTCCTGCTGCAACAAGGCTCTGCTGGGCAGCCTGGGCATCGACACGCGCAACATCGTAAGGACTGACACACACACTGACACACACTGACACACACTGACCCACACTCTGACCCACACTCTGACCCACACACTGACCCACACTCTGACCCACACACTGACCCACACACTGACTGACCCACTGTGACCCCCACACTGACCCACTCTAACCCTCATGTGTGACTGTGGTGTTTTGTGTCCACAGCTCTTCACGGGTCAGAAGAAGCAGCCAGTCATCGTGCCCATGTACGCAGCAGGACTGGTGAGTGTCCAGTCCGACCACAGCAGTGCCACAGAGCAGTGACCACAGCGCAGTGACCGCAGCGCAGTGACCGCAGAGCAGTGACCGCACCGCAGTGACCGCAGTGACCACAGAGACCACAGAGCAGTGACCACAGAGCAGTGACCGCAGCGCAGTGACCGCAGCGCAGTGACCGCGCGCAGGACCGCAGAGCAAGTGACCGCAGCGCAGTGACCGCAGCGCAGTGACCACAGAGCAGTGACCACAGAGCAGTGACCACAGCGCAGTGACCGCAGCGCAGTGACCGCAGAGCAGTGACACGCAGCCAGTGACCGCGCATGACCGCAGTGACCACAGAGCAGTGACCACAGAGCAGTGACCGCAGCGCAGTGACCGCAGTGACCACAGAGCAGTGACCGCAGAGCAGGACCGCAGCGCAGTGACCGCAGCGCAGTGACCGCAGCGCAGTGACCGCAGCGCAGTGACCGCAGCGACCGCAGCGCAGTGACCGCACGCATGACCCAGCGCAGTGACCACAGAGCAGTAACCACACGAGCAGTGACCACAGCGCAATATGATTTAACTGCCTCTTGAACTACACGGCACTCTATTTATTGGAACATCATGGAAAATCTGTGACCTGAAGCGCGACCCTTTGACCTGAAGCATGTCCCCTGTGACCTGAAGCGTGACCTTTGACCTGTTTGCAGGGGATGCTGGAGCCAGTGAAGCCTGTTTCTGCCGCGGAGATGATTGCCTCCATCGCACAGAACACGCCCTGCTCCTCCGAGTCTGTCCAGGTCTGGTGTGGCTCATCCCGAAACGTCACTCTTGTCCTGAAACGTCACACACTCGCCCTGAAACGCCACGCACTCGCCCTGAACGTCGACGCACGCGCCCGGACCTCGCCCTGAAACGTCACTCTCATCCTGGAATGTCACTCTCACCCTGAAACGTCACTCTTGTCCTGAAACGTCATACACTCGGCCTGAAACATCACACACTCGCCCTGGAACTCGCCCTGGAACGTCACGCACTCGCCCTTACGCACTCGCCCTGAAACATCACTCTCGTCCTGAAACGTCACTCTCGTCCTGAACGTCACACACTCGTGAAACACCACACTGTGAACGCCACACACTCGTGAAACGCCACACTCGTCGCGAAAGGTCACATTCGTCGCGAAACGTCACACACGTGAACGTCACTCGTCGCGAAAGGTCACATCGTCGCGAAACGTCACACACTCGTCCTGAAACGTGACACACGCTCGTCCTGAAACGTCTCACACTCGTACCTGAAACGTCACACGCTCGTCCTGAAACGTCACACGTCGTCCTACGTCACACGCTTCCTGAAACGTGCTCACACGCTCGTCCTGAAACGTCTCACACGCTCGTCCTGAAACGTCTCACACGCTCGTCCTGAAACGTCGCTCGTCCTGAAACGTCACACACTCGTCGCGGAAACGTCACCACACTCGTCCTGAAACGTGACACGCTCGTCTCCTGCTGAAACGCTCACACTCGTCCTGAAACGTCACACGCTCGTCCTGAAACGTCTCACACGCTCGTCCGAAACGTCTCACGCTCGCCTGAAACGTCAACACGTCGCGAAACGTAACACCGTCCTGAAACTCGTGAACACACGCTCGTCCTAAACGTCACACACTCGTCGCGAAAACGTCACACACTCGTCCTGAAACGTCTCACCGCTCGTCTCAAACGTCACACATCCTCAAACGCACACACTCATCCTCAAACGTCACACATCGTCCTCAAACGTCACACACTCGTCCGCACACACTCGTCCGAACGTCACACACTCGTCGGCGAAACGTCACACTCGTTCTGAATCATCAAACACTCGCCCTGGAACGTCTCACACTCGTCGTCCTCTTTATAAAATCGGGCATGTTTTAAGGGGGATCCGGCATGTTTTAAAGGGAGACCGCGGCATGTTTTAAAGGGGGATCCGGGCATGTTTTAAAGGGGATCCGGGCAAAAGGGATCCGGCATGTTTTAATTAAAGGGGATCCGGGCATGTTTTAAAAGGGGATCCTGGCAGGTTTTAAAAGGGGATCCGGGCATGTTTTAAAGGGGGATCCGGGCATGTTTTAGAGGGGACTCCGGGCATGTTTTAAAAGGGGATCCGGGCAGGTTTTAAAGGGGATCTGGGCATGTTTGTGTCTGTCTCTGAGTGTGTCTTTTGTCCAGCAGGAGGCGCTCCCCCCGGTGCAGTTTGACTGGAGCAGCAGTGGCCTTACAAACCCTCTGGACGGTACGACACTGTGTGTTTGTGTGGCTCAGTGTGATTCCAGGGACAAACGCAGATCCTTCACACTTGAACTTCTACTACAGACACTCTAAAGAACACATTCTCTCTTTTAACCCGGTTCTCACGTTGTCCCTCATCACAAACACGGCTGGAGAACATTTAGCTTCCCTCCGAGCCTCACAAACACTCCATCTGTTTTCTCCATTTGTGACGTGGCTTTGACAAACCTCTGCTGTTTTTAACTCCACGAATCATCTCCAGACTCGCTCTGTCTTCTCTCTCCACAAATCTTTGCACATTTATTGAAAATAAAACACAAAAAAGCCTTTGTACATACGTTTTCACAGTGTGAAGAGCCCTGACACTCTGAACTGAGCTCAGGTTCATGGCTTTTCCTCTGATCGTCCTTGAGATGTTTCTACAACTTGACTGGAGTCCACCTGAGGTAACTTCAGGTGATTGGACATGATTTGGAAAAGCTCACACCTGCCTATAGAAGGTCCCACAGTAACAGTGATGTCAGAGCACAAACCAAGTCATGAATTCCAAGGAACTGTCTGTAGACCTCCAAGCCTCAGATCTGGAGAAGAGACAGAAACATCTCTGCAGCACTGAAGGTTCCTCTGAGCACAGTGGCCTACATTATCTTGAAATGGAAGCCGTTTGAACCACCAAGACCCTTCTAGAGCTGGGTCCGGCCAAACTGAGCAATCAGAGAAGGGTCTTAGTCAGGGAGGAGACCAAGAACCTGATGGTCACTCAGGCAGATCTCCAGGGTGTCTGTGGAGAGAGGAGAACCTTCCAGAAGAACAACCTGCTGCAGCACTCCACCATCAGGCCTGTGTGGTAGAGTGAAGCCCCTCCTCAGTAAAAGTCACATGTAGGCTCTTGAAGGACTCTAGAACCATGAGAAACAAACATCTCTGATGAAACAAAGATTGAACCCTTTGTCTTCAATAGAAGCGTCTGGAGGAAACCAGGCCCCGCCCATCTCCTGGTCAGGACCATCCCTACAGTGAACATGGTGGAGGCAGCATCATGCTGTGGAGATGTTCTTCAGCACCAGGAGCTGGGAGACTAGTCAGGATCAACAGAAAGATGAATGCAGCAGTTACAGAGACATGATGAAAACCTGCTCCAGAGGCTCTGGACCCTCAGACTGGAGCCAAGGTTCATCTTCAACAGAACGACCCTCAGCACACAGCCTGGAGAACAAAGGAGCTGCTCCCAGGACAACTGTGTGAATGTCCTTGAGTGGCCCAGAGGCCAGACTTGAACCCAAGTGAACATCTCTGGAGACATCTGAAAATGCCTGAACCGACGCTCACCAAAACTTCTTGGTGTTTGGAGGTTCTGCAGAAGAATGTGAGAAACTGTCCATAAACAGGAGTGTGATCTTCATGAACCCTGAAGAAGACTGAGCCAGAGGGTAGCTTCAACAACGTGTGAGAGCAAAGTGGTGAGCAAAGTGTGAACACTTCTGTGCGAGGGCTTTTGTGTTTTTATTTTGAAATGTTCAAACCGGCGTCATTATGAGGTCTGTTTGTAGAACCGTGAAGAAGAGCGTCCATTTTGGAAAAAGATAGACAGAACAAAATGTGTGAAAAGTGAATACTTTCCTGATCCTCTGGAACTGTTGAGACTCCAGTTCGCTCGCTGCTAAGCTCAGAAGCTCAGAAGCTCAGAAGCTCAGAAGCTCAGAAGCTCTGTCAGTTGTAAACATTCTAGTGAAATGCATTGTGGGGAATGTACTGCCTGGCTCCAGCCTCAGAGGTGTGAAGCTCAAAACCTTGTCTTCAGCTCCTCGTCGTGAACAAACCTCTGAGACGTTTAGGATGTGTGTGGTTCCTCTGAGCAGCAGCCTGGGTCAGATCTTACCATCTTCATATCTAACTCCAGGTCTGTGTTTCATGAGAGCGTCTGTAGTCCCATCTTAGACGTAGTGCTGTGGAAAGCTGTTGTGTCGTTTCCACCAGCGCACTTCAGTTCAGTGCACTTTGAACACCAGGTGGCGCCAAAGCTGCACTGAGCTGAGCCGTCGCTGCTGAAAACTGTTCTTTCTCCTCAGCGGATGCAACAGTGGCTCTTGTGTAACTGTCAGATGGAGCGGCTCAAATGTCTCCTCCGCAAAGCCTCGTTTCCACTGGTTCTCTTTAGAGCGCTTTGGCCCGGTTTGGTTCCTGTGGGTCTGGGTTTTCCTGCTCAGGTTCAGGAGCCACAGCGTGAGACACTGACGTCACAAACAGAACTCGTGTTTTCATCTCAATCTCATCTAAATCCTCCTGAGGTCGATCTGGGCGTGTCACAAAAACACGTTTAGTCATTCCCAGTGTGTGTGTGTGTGTGAGGGGTGTGGCTAAAGCGAGCGTGCACAGGAACAGTTTTGCCTCATGTCTTTGCCTTGTGTGCAAAGCCTCGACGCCGCGTTTGAACCTCTCTTTATGGAATCATCAGACGCATTATGACCTGGAAACATCACATTTGGACAAACAGGAAACGGCTGTTGCTAACGTGCTTTGCTAACGTTGCTTTGCTAAACGTGCTTTGCTAGCTTTGTGTCGCTAAGGCTCCACATATAAGTTTAGCATGAGTGGAAACACGGCGCTTTAGCACGAGATCAAGTCCGAGTTTGGAGACAAATGATTCTTTTGCATTTTTCTGCTTTTTGCCTCTTGTTTTGGCCTGAGTCTGCGTTCTCTCTGAGCCAATCATCTGGCTGTGCTGTGGAGCTCCTCCTCCTGGGAGCTAGAACCTCTCAGGCTGAACCAATGAGAACCAGAGGAAATGAGGCTAACGTCTTTTATGTCAGAACTGTTGCATCCCTGAGTTTGCTTGTAGTCTAACCGTAGTTCTGATCCTCTGTCTGTTTTAACCTGCTGCTGCTCCTCGTGCACGCTCCTCCTCGTGCACGCTGCTCCTCGTGCACGCTCCTCCTCATGCGCGCTGCTCCTCGTGCGCACTCCTCCTCGTGCGCGCTCCTCCTCGTGCACAGCCAGCGGAGGCTCGTCTCTGTTGAACCTGGACTTCTTTGGTCCGGTGGAGGACTCTGAGGGCGGAGCCAGTTCTATTCCAGGTCTGCTCCGTGTCTTAACCCTCACTCACTCACACACAAACTGCTCAGGGCTGCAGCGCATCAGGCCACGCCCCCTGAAGCCAGGCCACGCCCCCTGACGTGGCGGAAATCAGAGCCACCGTTTTCAGGCGAAAGAGTAAAGTCCTGATCCACAAACGATCCGCAGACGTCCAGTATGGCTTCGCTTCTTGTGACCACGTGAAATGCGCTGCAGCCCTGGTTCAACTCCCCAGACGCTTCACTTCAGTCCAGCTCCAACATCGATCACATGATGTGTTTGGGCTTTTAGTGACTGTCTGATTGGCCCTGGTCGTTTGGTTAACCCTTGTGGTGCTGTCGAACCTTCTTGGACCTAAAACGGCTTCTTCTTCTTCTTCTTCTAAATGAACAGCCAAACCACATTCTGATCCGATGTTGTCCTGTCTGGTATTATCCGTACAAACGGTTCTTTTTTGGGAGGGTCTGAGGGTTGAAATACAAACAAATCATGGGCACATTATTTGCTCATGAGTATGACTTTGGACGGAGAAGATTTACTAAAGTGTAGTATTGATCAAACCATTTGAAGAAACCTCGTTTGGCCGGTGTTGGAGAAGCAATGCTCACAGAGTAAACCATTCTTTCTCGTAGTCAACTCGTCATGAGCTTTCCAATGAATGTGCGCCCGAATCCACAGTTAACATCAGAAGAGTTCTGAAGGCCGCCTTTTAGCTCGTCTGGGGAGGACCGGGGTCCGGGGGGGACCGGGGTCCGGGGAGGACCGGGGTCCGGGGGGGACCGGGGTCTGTCCTCTTTGACGGGGTCTGGGGAGTATTGTCCTCTTTGAACGAGTATTAAACGTTTGTGTCATTTCAGCAGGAGTCGATCCGGAGCTGTTTGAACTGACCACGGCCAAACTGGACTCCAACAAAATGTCCGACGCCTTCGCTCGCCTCATGTCCACGGTCCAGGCCACCAGCACGGCAGCGGTTCACGACTACTTGCAGATTACTACTGATACTACTGCAGATACTACTGATACTACTGCAGATACTACTGCAGATTACTACTGCAGATACTACTGCAATAACTACTATGCAGATACTACTGCAGATACTACTGATACTACTGAATAACTATACTGATACACTTACTGCAGATTACTACTGCAATACTACTGATACATACTGCAGATACTACTGATACTACTGCAGATACTACTGATACTACTGCAGTACTACGATACTACTGAATACTTACTGCAGATACTACTGCAGATACTGCAGTATACTGCTGCAGATACTACTAGCAGATACTGCAGATACTACTGCAGATACTGCAGATACTGCTTGCAGATACTACTGCAGATTACTGCTGCAGATCTACTTACCTGAGATACTGCTGTAAGATACTGCTGTAGATACTACTGCAGATACGAGATACTACTGCAGATACTACTGCAGATACTGCTGCTAGAAACTCAGATTACTTACTGATACTACTGCAGATACTGTAGATACTACTGCAGCATACTACTGCAGATACTACTGCAGATACTGCTGCAGATACTACTGCAGATACTGTAGATACCTACTGCAGATACTACTGCAGATACTGCTGCTGATACTACTGCAGATACCTACTGATACTACTGCAGGATACTACTGCAGATACTACTGCAGATACATGCTAGATACTACTGCAGATACTGCAGATACTACTGCAGATACTGCTGCAGATACTAGATACTGCAGATACTGCAGATACTACTGCAGATACTACTGCAGATATACTAGATACAGAGATACTGTAATAGATACTACTGCAAATACTGCTGCAAATGCTACAGATACTCTACAGATATCTGCAGATTATGCTACAGATACTGCGTGCATGATACTGCAACTGCAGATACTAGCTGCTCGATACTACTGCAGATACTACTAGATACTACTGTCAGATACTGATACTACTGATACTACTGCAGATACTACTGCAAGTACTGTGCAAGATAACTGCTGCAGATACTCTAGATAGCCAGATAACTAAAGCAGATACTGTAAGATCAACGTACTGTGCAAATACTGCTGCAATTACTGCAGATACTACTGCAGATACTACTGCAGATACTGCTGCAGATACTGCTGCAGACACTGCTGCAGACACTACTGTCATGACACTATGCAAAATTACTGCAGATACTACTTGCAGATTACTATAGATACTACTACTGCAAATACTTTGCCTTGCCAAAATACTATCAGATAGCTACTAACAGATAACTGCTGCGCATAGCATACTGCATGCAGATACTGCCTGCAGATACTGCTGCAGATACTGCTGCAGATACTGCTGCAAATACTACATGATACTACTGCAGATACTACTGCAAATTACTGCAGATACTACGCTGCAGATACTACTGCAGCCTACATATAGATGCACCTGCAATACTGCTGCAAATACTACAGAATAGTACTGCAGATACTACTGCAAATACTGCAGATACTACTGCAGATACTACTGCAGATACTACTGCAAATAACTGCTGCAAGATACTACTGCAAATACTGCTGCAGAATACTACTGCAAATACCTACTGCAAATACTGTTGCAGATACTACTGCAGATACTAAAGATACTACTGCAAATACTGCTGCAAATACTACAGATACTACTGCAGATACCTACTGCAGAAGATACTACTGCAGATACTACTGCAAATACTGCAGAATACTATCAGATACTACTGCAAATACTGCGATGCATAATACTACTGCAAATACTGCAAATACTACTGCAGATACTATTACTGCAGATACTGCTACTGCAGATACTGCTGCAGATACTACTGCACTACTGCAAATACTGCACTACTACTGCAGATACTACTGCAAATACTGCAGATACTATAAGAACTACTGCAGAATGCTGCAAATACTACTGCAAATACTGCAGATACTACTGCAGATACTGCTGCAGATACTTGCAGATACTGCAGATACTGCACTGATACTACTGCAAATGACTACAGATACTGCAGCACATACTGCAGAACTGATACTGCAGATACTACTGCAGATACTACTGATACTACTGATACTGCAGATACTGCTGCAAACTGCATGCGAATATGAAAATATAATCTACTGACAGTAAAAGTATTCTTCATCTGCTGCAGAGGATACTGGTACTGCTCCAGATACTCCATACTTCCCCCAGAATACTACAGTACTACTACAGTACTCCTCGGCAAATACTGCAAATACTACAGTACTACTGCAGAAACTACTGCAAATACTGCAGATACTACGAACTACTGCAGCTTATAGATGCCGAACTGGCAAATACTGACCATACTACTGAAATACTGCAGATACATACTACTCAAACTACTGAAATACTACTGCAATACTACTGCAGCAAATACTGCAGATACTATGCAGTACTTGCAAATACTGAAAAAGATACTACTGCAGAACTAAAGATACTACTGCAAATACTGCTTGGCAAATACTACTGCAGATACTACTCAGATACTACTGCAGGAAGCCTCGTCGAGAGATACTGAACCTGAGTGAAATATACTGCAAAATACTGAAATACTACTGCTACTGCAATACTACTGAAAGCAGATCATCTCAGGTTTCCAGATTACTGCAATACCTGCAGATACTACTGCATACTACTGCAGATACTACTGCAGATACTACTGCAAAACTGCAGTACTACTGCAAATGTGCTCAAATACTACCAAATACTGCAGATACTACTGCAGATACTGCAGATACTACTGCAGATACACAGATACAGACTACTGCAGATACTACTGCAGATACTACTGCAAATACTGCAGATACTACCGCAAAATCGAATATGAAATATAATGACAGTAAAAGTATTCTTCATCAGAGGAGGTGCTCCAGCTCCATACTTCCCCCAGAGTGTCTCCTCGGGCAGTGGAGCTGGGAACTGTTCCGAACTGGCCTGACCATGAGCCATTTCAAAGAAGAACGTTTGAGATGGTCTTAAATGAAAACGTAAATGTTTTGTTTCTCTGCAGGAAGCCTCGTCGAGAGGAGAACCTGAGTGAGGAGGCACTGAAAAGTCATCTCCAGGTTTCCAGATTTGTCCTTCATGACGGCAAAAGTCCTGATGTTCCCCGCCAACCTTAACCCCACACAGAGCTCCAGGGGCCGGGTCTGAGGCCGAGTCTGGACCTGGACCTGGACCTGGACCTGAGAACAGAGCAGACTGAGGTTCTGCTGCTGCTTCTCTCCTCCAAACTCTTTGATTTCACACAAAGCATTTATGGACTGGATTAGAAACGACCTGTTCAGTTTGTGCTACAGTTTCAGAGAGCCAGAGGGTCTGTCCTTTTACGTCCTCTGTGTCCTCTGTCCTCTGTGTCCTCTGTCCTCTCTTCTCTGTCTTCCTGTCCCCCTCTGTCCCCTCTCTGTCCTCTCTGTGTTCCTCTCTTCTGTCCCCTCTGTCCTCTCTGTGTCCTCTCTTCTTGTCCTCTGTCTCTCTTCTGTCGTCTCTGTGTCCTCTCTGTTTCTGTCTGTCCTCTCTTCTGTCCCTCTGTCCTCTCTGTCCCCTCTGTCCTCTCTGTGTCCTCTCTGTGTCCTCTGTCTGTGTCCTCTGTGTCCTCTCTGTGTCCTCTCTGTGTCCTCTCTGTGTCCTCTCTGTGTCCTCTCTGTGTCCTCTCTGTCCTCTCTGTCCTCTCTTCCTCTCCTCTCTGTCCTCTCAGTCCGGCGGGGGGCCGGGTCAGATTTTGTGAGGCACAGCCACAGATGTAGCTTGCTGCTAAAGGCTAACAGGTGACATGACGACACTTCCTGGAGGAGGCGGAGTTAGCAGATGAAAGCACAAGTGACACTAACAGAAGGCTAAAGCTCATGAACACATCTCAGACTAATGCAGACTCAGCATGAGCCTCACCACATGCTTTATGGGTCAGTTCTCACTAAACTAAAACTGGCACAAAGCTCAAGGTCTCGTCTGTCAGCACAAATGAACTAGAGGAATGTTTGTTCCGCCCCCGTCTGAGTGCAGGCCGACGCCCATTATCTGACCCAGACGTTTCACCCTCTTTCCCTCTGAAGCTGTCCGCGCAAACAACCGCATTTCAGGGACCACGCCTTTATTTGTGTTGATCTGTGTGCGTTTTATTTTGAAGGAAACACTGACAGGAAGTGAGGTGGGTGTGAACAGGAAGTGAGGGGTGTGACCTGAGTCTGGCCTTAGTTCGACACTGTTTTAGAGCTTTTCAAGTCCGTCCACTCTTTATTATGAAGGATTTGTGTGCTTTTGATTTGTTTGTTTGCGTCTTAAACTGTAAATGTGTTACTGCTGAATCAAACTGGGAAATGGGCCAAAATGATTTAAAAATATATTTTGAAAGAAAAATACTGGTGTTAAAGGTATTGGTTTAAAAAAGTATATATAATTATATAAATACAAGATTAAAAACTGGGATTGAACTCAGGAGTAAAGACACTAAAACCTGGTCTAAAACCAGGATTTAATCAGGTCTAGTGCCAGGGCCGGGTCCGGGGCCGGGGCCGGGGCCGGGGCCGGGTCTTGGTTCCACAGTAACTCTTCGGTCCAGTTTGCTGAGTCTTATCATTTTAATCATGTTAAATGTGATTCTATTTCATGTTTTGTGTTTTAATCTAAAAATGGGACGTTTGGGTCGAAGCCACTGAAGGACTTTAAGGGACCAACAAAACCCTGCTCATCTGCACCGAGCGGCTCCGGGGCCACCGGGGCCACCGGGACCACCGGGGCCACCGGGGCCACCGGGGCCACCGGGACCACCGGGACCACCGGGACCCGGGACCGGGACAGAAACATGAAAAGACAGAGTCAAAAGCTAAATGTGACAGATCTGATGCAAAGGTTTCACGTTCACAAACGTTTGGAGGTTTCCTCCTCCCACTGAATGCATGCTCCCTCTCCACACTGAATCCATGCTCCTCCCACTGAATCCATGCCCCTCCCACTGAATCCATGCTCCTCCCACTGAATCCATGCTCCTCCCACTGAATCCATGCTCCTCCCACTGAATCCATGCCCCTCCCACTGAATCCATGCTCCTCCCACTGAATCATGCTCTCCCATGAATCCCATGCCCCTCCCACTGAATCCATGCTCCTCCCACTGAATCCATGCCCCTCCCACTGAATCCATGCTCCTCCACTGAATCCATGCTCCTCCCACTGAATCCATGCTCCGTCGGAACAACGCAAGGTTCTGACGGAACAACGCGAGGTTCTGACGGAACCACACGAGGTTCTGTCGGAACCACACGAGGTTGTGAGCCTCATTTATCACGCGCTGAGAAATGAGGCCAGTTTTCAGTCTGATCCAGTTTAGTCTCAAACTCCATCAGAAATCGTTTGGGCCGTTTTTAGCTTTTCTTTTAAACATAAAAGTCTAATTTTAATGTCTCAACTTGGACTAAACCTGTGATCTGTGTAATCCTGGTCTTAAACCAGTCTTGCCCTGGTCTTGTCTTAACCCTGGTCCCGGCCCCCGGTCCCGGCCCCCGGTCCCGGCCCCCGTCCCGGTCCCGGAGTCGTCTCTCGTCGCGTGTGTTGTTCATGTTTGGGTCGACCTGCTGGAGGAGGATCTGGACTTTTGCACTTTGTGAAGAACTCACTGTGGTCCAGACTGTGGGCTCGGTCTGACAAGGATCCTGTGGAGACCGAGTCCGAACCGGGATTGTACCAGGTCCGAACCGGGACTTCCAGATCCACCTCGTGTAAATCTTTTAGTGTAAACAAGAAATTAAACTATTTAAGACAAAAACTGTGTTTTTAATGTTCCAAACATTTCGAACATCTTCATCCCAAATGTTCTCGTGTTGAAACGTTAAAGGTCCTTTAGGGTCAACACAAGCAGGGGCGGGGCCAGTTTGGCGGGGGCCAGGGGGTGGGGGCCAGGGGGCGGATCCCTCAGGACAGTCCTCAGGGCTGTGTACTTTCTCCTCTGCTCTTCTCCTTGTACACAAACTGCTGCACCTCCAGCCATGACTCTGGACGACACCACCCTCATGTTTCCAGGAGGGCGGGGGGCCGGCTGGTCCGGGGGTCTCATTTATAAAGCATGTGTACTAAAATGTTGTGAGGGTTTCCATGTTTAGTTTTGTGATCTTTAAAAAGAAAAACTTGACGTGGAAATGAACCAAAATTGTCCCAAAAAACCTCCAATTTGTAATTTAGTACTTTTCAAGTTTCAGAAATGCGGCAGAAGGTGAACGGAGCTCCCGGGGAACGGTAACCACGGGTTTCAAGTCTGTTTCGTCCAGATGAACAGACTTTAGCAAGAATTCAACAAAAACTGTTTTATATGAAACTCCCGGGGTCTCGGTCCGGGTCTCGGTCCGGGTCTCGGTCCGGGTCTCGGTCGGTCCGGTCCGGGTCTCGGTCCGGTCTCGGTCCGGGTCTCGGTCCGGGTCTCGGGTCCGGGTCTCGGTCCGGGTCTCGGTCCGGGTCTCGGTCCGGGTCTCGGTCCGTCTCGGTCCGGGTCTCGGTCCGGGTCTCGGGTCCGGGGTCCGGGTCTCGGTCCGGGGTCTCGGTCCGGTCCGGTCCGGTCCCTGAAGCCCACCGTCATCGCTGCACCGGTGTTTCCTCTCCGCGCACACAGGGGGCGCTCGCTCTCTCACATGAGCGCGGTGCAGACAAGATGGCGGCGGGTGTTTCAAACGTTTCCCTCAAAGATCTGAAACTTTCACTTACGTTTCACCGAACCGGGACCGGGAGCCGTGAGCCATGAGCTGGACCAGAGCCGGGACCAGAGCCGGGACCAGAGCCGGGGACCAGAGCCGAGACCAGACCCGGGACCAGACCCGGAGACCCGAGACCCGAGACCAGACCCGAGACCCGAGACCAGACCCAGGACCAACCGCCTCCGCCGCAGCGTCAGACAGAGCCAAGCCGCAGAGCAGCGCTGCTCCGCCGGGGACCAGAGCGAGCCGAGCCCGGGTCTGGGTCCGGGTCACGGTCAGTCCTGCGGCTTCTGTCTCGTGTCCGGTGTAACTGAAGCTTCTACAGAGTCATGACTAGTGTTTTATCGATGATATTTAGATTTAAGAATGCTCTAAAAGCTCTGTTCGTTTGAGTTTTAGTCAGACAAATACAGCTTTTATTCTTTTAAATCCTTGTCAATAACATTAAACATCAGATTTAAAGGTTTTAAGTCCCAAAAATGAAAAAATTTGAATTTTCACTGTAGAAATATCACTTTGATTGTTGCAAAAGATGGAAAAAATACTATTTTCAATCCTCAGCATTTGATTTGTACTTCATAAAAGTATAATTAGTGTTAAAGTGTGTAATATTTATGTGAATATTTCAACAACAACATTGTGGCTGACCACGCCTCCTGAGGCTGACCACGCCCCCTGCCCCCTGGCTGACCACGCCTCCTGCTGCTGACACGCGCCTCCTGCTGCAGCCCCGGCCCACATGGCCACATCGCCCGGCCCAACATGGCCCGGCCCACATTGCCCCCTCTATAGTTAATAATAATTACATTTCCCGTGTGTTCTCTCTGATCAGCTGCTCATGCTTCACAGTTTTGTTTTTGTATTTATTTATTTCATGAAGAAACGCTTCATATTAAAAACAAATGTAAAATAAATCTGTAACTGTGACGACCGGTTTAAAAAATGTAACCATGGTTACTTAATTAAAGTTCAGTCTGTTGTTTTAAACTCGACTGTTGAAGTTCTCACCATCAAATGAGCTGCACTTAGCCTAGCTAGCCTAGCCTAGCCTAGCCTAGCTAGCTAGCCTGTGTGTTTACGTTTCCCTTTGGTCTCTTTCAGATCTTCAGACTCCGGCTCGGTCCAGACTCAGCTCAGACTCGCCACAAAACGAGTCCTTCACCGACTTTCACCAGGACATCGTCTGGGACACGACCACGCCCTCTCCTCACAGACTCGGTGAGACCGGACCCGGCTTAGAACCGGCTTAGACCCGGCTTAGACCGGCTTAGACCCGGCTTAGACCCGGCTTAGACCCGGCTTAGACCCGGCTTAGACCTGGTTTAGAGCCCTCTTTAACCCTGTTTTGGTCTGTTTCAGGGAAACGCGGGCGCAGAGTCGTCCCTGGAGCCGTGAACATCTCAGACATTGTGAACCGCATCGCTCCAGAGGTCAGTGTGTGTGTCACATGCCCGTGTTCGTCCCGTGTTCGTCCGTGTTCGTCCCGTGTTCGTCCGTGTTTCGTCCCGTGTTCGTCCCGCGTTCGTCCCGCGTTCGTCCCGTGTTCGTCCCATTTTCGTCTTATGTTTGTCCCGTTTTCCGTGTTTGCCCGTGTTTTGTCCCGTGTTTGTCCCGTGTTTGTCCCGTGTTTGTGTGTCCCGTGCTCGTCCCGTGCTCGTCGTCCGTGCTCGTCGTGCCGTGCTCGTCCCGTGCTCGTCTTGGTGCTCGTTTGTCTCGTGCCCGTGTTCGTCCCGTGTTCGTCTTGTGTTTGTCCCGTGTTTCGTCTTGTGTTTGTTTTGTCCCCGTTTTCGTCTTGTGTTTGTTTCCCCGTGTTTTGTCCTGTGTGTTTGTCCGTGTTTGTCCCGTGCTCGTCCCGTGTTCGTCTTGTGTTTGTTCCCGTGTTTCGTCTTGTGTTTTGTCCCGTGTTTTGTCCCGTGTTTGTCCCCGTGTTTGTCGTCCGTGTTTGTCCCGTGCTCGTCCCGTGTTCATCCCGTGTTCATCCCGTACTCGTCTCGTGCTTGTCTCGTGCTCGTCCGTGTTCGTCTTGTGTTTTGTCCCGTTTTCGTCTTGTGTTTGTCCCGTGTTCGTGTCTTGTGTTCGTCTCGTGTTTCGTCTCGTGTTCGTCTCGTGTTCGTCTCGTTGTGTTTTTGTCCCGTGTGTGTTCGTCTCGTGTTCGTCTTGTGTTTGTCGTCCCGTGTGTTTCGTCCCGTGTTCGTCTCGTGTGTTCGTCTCGTGTTCGTCTCGTGTTCGTCTCGTGTTTTCGTCTCGTGTCGTCTCGTGTTCGTCTCGTGTTCGTCCAGTGTTCGTCCAGTGTTTCGTCTTGTGTTTGTCTCGTGTTTCGTCCCAGTGTTTCGTCTCGTGTTCGTCCGTGTTCGTCTCGTGTTCCTCGTTGTGTTCGTCTTCAGTGTTCGTCTCGTGTTTCGTCTCGTGTTCGTGTTCGTTCGTCTTTTTCGTCCCGTGTTCGTCGTCCAGTTGTTCGTCCAGTGTTCGTCAGTGTTCGTCCAGTGTTTCGTCTCGTGTTCGTCCAGTGTTCGTCTTGTGTTCGTCCGTGTTCGTCGTCGTCCGTGTTCGTCCGTCGTGTTCGTCTCGGTGTTCGTCCAGTGTTTCGTCTTGTTGTTCGTCCAGTGTTCGTCGTCTCGTGTTCGTCCAGTGTTCGTCTCGTGTTCGTGTCGTGTTCGTCTCAGTGTTCGTCTCGTGTTTCGTGTCCAGTGTTCGTCTCGTGTTCGTCGTTTCGTCGTGTTTCGTCTCGTGTTCGTCTTCGTGTTCGTCTCGTGTGTCGTGTGTTGTGTTCGTCTCGTGTGTTCGTCTCGTGTTCGTCCAGTGGTTCGTCTTGTGTTCGTCTTGTGTTCGTCTTGTGTTGTGTTCGTCTCGTGTTCGTCAGTTTCGTTTCGTCTCGTGTGTTCGTCCAGTGTTCGTCTTGTGTTCGTCCAGTGTTCGTTCGTGTTCTCGTGTTTCGTCTTGTGTTCGTCCAGTGTTCGTCCAGTGTTCGTCCCAGTGTTCGTCTTGTGTTTGTTCTCGTGTTCGTTCCTCTGTGTTCCTCTTGTGTTCGTCCGTGTTCGTTCGTGTTCGTCCAGTGTTCGTCGTCCAGTGTGTTCGTCTCGTGTTCGTCTTTGTGTTCCCTCTTGTGTTCGTCCAGTGTTCGTCCAGTGTTTCGTCCAGTGTTCGTCCGTGTTCGTCCAGTGTGTTCGTCAGTGTTCGTTGTGTTCCAGTGTTCGTCTTGTGTTCGTCTCGTTCTCTCGTTGTCGTCGTGTTGTCGTCTCGTGTTCGTCTCGTGTTCGTCCAGTGTTCGTCCAGTGTTCGTCCAGTGTTCGTCTTGTGTTCCTCTTGTGTTCGTCTCGTGTTCCTCTTGTGTTCCTCTTGTGTTCGTCTTGTGTTCCCTTGTGTTCGCTCGTGTTCCTCTTGTGTTCCTCTTGTGTTCCTCTTGTGTTTCGTCTCGTGTTCGTCTGTGTTCGTCTCGTGTTCGTCTCGTGTTCGTCTTGTGTTCATCCCGTGTTCATCTCATGTTCGACTCATCAGAGCGGTCGTCCTCGGATCCTGGAGCCGGTTCTGCAGCAGTGGATTGGAGACAGCGCCACCATCCCCTGCACGCCGGAACTGCAGCCGCCCAGAGCCAAGAAAAAGTCCCCCAGGTAAGACACTTCATGCACAACAGGAAAAATGCATTCCAATCACAAAACGGACAAAGACATAAAGAGAGAAGAGTGAAAATAAAGCGCTAAATGATAGTTTTATTTCAGTCGAGTTGCACTTCATGAAGTCGAGCTGAGTTCAACAGAATCCCTCAGTGATGTCATCAAAAAGCGCCGTTCCATCAAAAATATAGACGATTTGCAACTTAAACTTTATGACAGTTTAAACCAGGGGTCCCCAAACTTTTTCCTGTAAGGGCCACATAACTTTTCCCTTCTCTGATGGGGGGCCAGGGTCAGTTTGAACCAGAAAAAAGTGTGACGATCGCAGGGGGTCTAAATGTAAACATGTGTTGTTTTCCAGAAAGCCACATATGACCAAATATGAAGAACCCTTTCCGAGGTCAAAGAACCCTCTCTGGGGTCTTCACAGACAGAACGTGTGTGTTGTGCCGTGCACAGTCTTGGGTCAAAGTTCAGCTTCAGTTGTCAGAGCAGAATCTATGACTCATATGAGCATGAATAATGCGTCTCTTGTATTGTTCAGGGGGCCGGGTCAAATGTGGAGGCGGGCCGTATCCGGCCCCCGGGCCGTAGTTTGGGGACCACTGGTTTAAACAGTCATTGAACAAAAAAAAAGGTGCGGTCAGGTGTGATTCTATATTGTATGATTTAAATGGATTTTGGCCCTTGTTTACAATCTGGTTGCTAAGTAACAGTTGCTGAATTACCTGTCAAACCAGGAAGTGACATTATAAACGTCACCAAATGCCTTTGTGTTACTGAGAAGTGCAGTTTAATGTGTCACATGGACTTGAACTTCACTGTGATTGGTTAAATCCAGCTGTCACTCACTCAGAGCCTTACCGAGGATGACCAATGGGAGAAGTGGGTGGGGAAAGTGTCTGTGAGCTCAGAGCTGCAGTAAACTCAGAACGCCATTTCACTTTCATCACCAGATCGCCTTGATTCAAATACTGCATCATCTGGACGCCAAGCAACAGGGGCGTGTCATAGGGCGTGTCCGTTTGAATCTGGGACTAACCCCGCCTCCCTTTGTGTTTCAGACCCAACAGAGTGGACGATCTGCTGAAACTGGCCCAACAGTTCGACTTCAACATGCTCCAGGAGACGCACCCGGACCCGGACCCGGACCCACACCCGGACCCACCCGGACCACGCCCAGAACCCGGGTCCGGACTGGGCCTCGGATGAAGACCTGGACGTCCTGTTTGACTCGTCCACACAGAGCGTGGGCGGAGCTCTGAGTCAGGTCTTACCGACTCCGAACGCGAGTCACCAGAGTTTGTCCGCTTTGCAAAACGCTCGGGTTCCTCAAAGTCCAAACCCCAGCAACGACCTCTCGCACGTCGTCACGGAAACGCCTCTGCCAAATCACTGCGCTCCAAAAACGGAACGATGTCACAAAACCAACGGCGAACCCCACGAGAGTTCAGCCAACGACTCGGCTCCGATGGAGAACTGCGACGACTGGGGAGACGACGATATGATGGACGATTCTCTTCTGATGGAAATGACGCAGAATCCGTTCGGTTTCACGGCGCCGAAATGTACGTCGACGCAGAAAAGTGGCGGGAAAACGGCGCGGCCGAGGCAGACGTTCGCTTTGACGGCCGGCGTGAGCTTTTCCCCGAACTTCAACGAGAGACGAGAAGTCAAAGTTCATCCAGATCCCACGGAAACGCCAGAAGATCGGAATGACGGAAAGCCAAAATCAACAAAGTCCAATATTTCAAAGACGCAACAAAATGAAGCGTCTAAAACTCTAAACATTGGTTTCTAAATGGAACGACTACGGCTCAACGTCGACTCACGTCTCAATAAGTTCAACTGACACTTCACATGGTTCCACAGGAAGAACCTCAAGCATGACTTCATCCATTCATCCAGCTACAACAAGAACGGAGGGCAGTCGTCGAGGGACGAAGCAGGATTCAGAAAATATGTGCAGCTCGACATCAACGCACGATCAAAGTCAAGTCTCAACTCGTGTCGGCAAAACGCCGCACGATCTGACGTCAAAGTCTTTCGGAACGTTTCCTGAACTTAACTGGAGAAATGACGCTTGGGTAAATGCGGTTTCGTCATGCGAGTTTGGAACAACGTCGCAGGTCGGCAGCGTTTCCAATCGGACACACGCTGAAAATCCCCCCAATCCAGGTGTGAGTGGGTCCAACGCCAGCGAGGGGTTTGTGGACGACGACCTGGACTCGATCTTCTCGTCTGAGCCGCTTTGGGACGACGACGCAGACGACGAGCTGCTGTGCGAACTCTGCGACGACGTGGAGAGCCAGATCCAGGGCCAGAGAAGGGCGGGGCGACGCAGAGGCGCAGAGGGCGGGCAGACGCAGAGCGGGGCAGACGGAGCGGGGGCAGACGCAGAGGGAGACGCAGAGGGCAGATGGCCGATCAGAGGCTGAAGACGGGAGAATGGACCTATCAGCCGCGGCGCAGCGCTGCAGGTGAGGTGTTTAGGTGAAGGGGTTCAGGTGGTGGGGTTCAGGTGGTGGGGTTCAGGTGAAGGGGTTCAGGTGGTGGTTCAGGTGGTGGGTTCAGGTGGTGGGGTTCAGGTGAAGGGGTTCAGGGTGGGGGGTTCAGGTGTGGTGGGGGTTCAGGTGGTGGGGGTTCAGGTTCAGGTGAAGGGGTTCAGGTGAAGGGGTTCAGGTGGTGGGGTTCAGGTGAAGGGGTTCAGGTGGTGGGGTTCAGGTGGTGGGGTTCAGGTGGTGGGGTTCAGGTGGTGGGGTTCAGGTTGAAGGGGTTCAGGTTGAAGGGGTTCAGGTTGAAGGGGTTCAGGTTGAAGGGGTTCAGATGAAGGGGTTCAGGAGGTGGGGTTCAGGGTGGTGGGGTTCAGGTGGTGGGGTTCAGGGTGGTGGGGTTCAGGTGGTGGGGTTCAGATGAGGGTTCAGGAGGTGGGGTTCAGGTGGTGGGGTTTCAGATGAAGGGGTTCAGGAGGTGGGGTTCAGGTGGTGGGGTTCAGATGAAGGGGTTCAGGAGGTGGGGTTCAGGTGGTGGGGTTCAGGTGGTGGGGTTCAGAGATGTATGAATAAAATGTATATTTTTAAAGTTATGCAAAATGTTCAGGATATTTAAGACGCTTACATCACTTTGTAACGCGTTCTGAAGCCTTGCTCAGAGCGCTGGGTTCCACCAGGACCGAAGGCCCAATTAACTGGGCCGATCCTTGTTTTATGTCTTGTCGTCCTTGAGTCTGTTTGGAACCAGTGCGTTCAATGTTGAACTCTATGATATATTATCGACAGTGTTTGGGAATAACGCCGTTTATAAATGTTCTTTTGATCAGTAACGAGTAATACGAACGTAGTAACACGGTTACAGTTACTGCAGCGGTGACCGAGCTGGACATAAGTCACCTGACCTGTGGTTCTCTCACAGCGCTGCAGCAGCAAACTCACTCCGCTCTGACCCGAGGGAAAGGACCAGTTCACCTTCAAGAGACCGGCCCCGTGGACCCCGCCGGGCCCCCAGGTGAGAGCAGGGACAGTTACATTGTCTAATATATCGAGCCAATGGTTCCAAGTACAAAGTGAACAAAAGGGGTGAACAAACACAGCCCTGTGTCACCCCTCTCTCCAAAGTCAGAGAGTCTGTCATGTGACCGTTCCATTGTAGAAGAAGCTTCAGTTGTTTCATCTGGACTCTGTTTTAGAAAAAACAAACGTTTCGAGACTCATCCAAGAGTCATTCTCAATCTGTGGAACAAGTCTGAGAACTCGGGTTTATGTCCTCTGTGAAAGCAGTCCCTGTTTATTTCAAACCAGGAACACTTTAAGACCCAAACTGGTTCATCCTGAGGACAAGATGCAACACAGAAACAGAGCAATGTAGTGTATTCTGTCCAACGCAGTGAAGAAAGTTGTGAAGAGCGCCACATAGTGAGACTAAACAGCCACTGCACAACAGGCTTTATCAGCACAGAAGACACTCGAGCTCAGGACCACAGAGCGCTGTGGCATCTTCATCTCAAAGCCACAAACCACTCTATTGAAAGACAGTGAGGAGAAGGTTCTGAGCAGGAGAAAAGATGGTTTGAAGGAGGAGGAGGATCGAGAGGAGTCGAGAGGAGGTCGAGGAGGAGTCGAGGAGGAGTCGAGAGGAGTCGAGGAGGAGTCGAGGAGGAGTCGAGGAGGAGTCGAGGAGGAGTCGAGGAGGAGTCGAGGAGGTTTACGATTCAACCTTCCAGTTGTTTATAATGGTTTGTTGAAACCATGGAGACGCCCGAGGCATTCTGATGCTAAACAGGTACTCAGTAGAGGGGAACGCAAGTCAGTGTTCAATAGGCCCATCCCACTAAGTTTTGATGGCCCATTATCAGGGGTCCCGCCCTGTGGGCGGGGCTTACACAGAGTAGGATATAAACCTGAGTTCTCAGACTTGTTTCACTGATTGAGAATGACTCGAAAACAAGTTGAAATGTTTCCTTTTTTCTAAAACAGTCCAGATGAAACGACTGAAGCTTTTTCTACAATGGAACACTGCTGGTCGAATGAGGGATTACACGACGACATGACCGTTTCATTGGAATTCTTGATGTTGGACCATCGTAAAGAGCCTCAGTATTATTTCTAATTAAATCATCTATTTTAAACGTGTTCATCACTTATTAAATAAGTCCAGCTCACAGAATCCAGACCTTCTCAGGTCCAGACTTCTTCTTCCACTTTGTTTTATTGTGTGTGTATTTGGCTCGTTGTGTGTAAAGATGGTCTGATGTTGTCCATTTCAAAGTTGATCAAAGTAAAGGAGTGTCTTTATTTTTAATTACTATTTTTTTAATTACGGTAGTTTTTTTATTTCAGCTCCTACTTTTTTTCTCTTCGGTCACAGCGGGTCAATTGAGTGTCCAAACATTTTATATTTCTTCTTTGTTTCCTGATATTTTGGTGAAAAGTCTTTTTGTAGAAGGATTCAAAGGCTGATTGTAATTTGCTCTTGTTTTGGTTCAAATGACATTATCCTGCCTGTTGTTTCCTAAACTTCCTAAAAGTGTGTTTGTTCCTGTTCCAGATCTACAGTGATGTCAACAGGACCATGAGAACTTAGATCTATTGGACCTGTGTCGGCCTCTGGCATTGGGATCTAGAACCTAAAAGTAGTCTCTTCTAGTATAGACCTTCTGTGGGGTGTATACATGTGTATGTTGGACATTAGGATTCATCTCTCTCAGATCTGGATCAGCCCGACATCATGTATTTCATCTACTGAATGTGTTATTTATAGTTTCACCAGAACTTTGTGAGCTCGAGACCTCCAATGTGGGCTGAACATGTCAGTTCCAGTCTCCTCCTCCACAAGGGTTCCCTCAGAGTGGTTTGCAATCAGATCTGCAACTTCAGTATAGAAAGTGAGGTCGCCCCCTGGTGGAGCATATACATTTATCAAAGTGAACACACTTCCATTAATAGTTCCATTGACCAGTACAAACCTGCCTGGGTGTGTCGGACTGACTTTCCCTGAGGTCGCAGCCCTGGGGTCGCAGCTCTGGGGTCGCAGCCCTGGGGTCGCAGCCCTGGGGTCGCAGCCCTGGGGTCGCAGCCCTGGGGTCGCAGCAGCTCTGGGGTCGCAGCTCTGGGGTCGCAGCAGCTCTGGGTGCAGCTCTGGGGTCGCAGCTCTGGGTCGCAGCTGGGGGTCGCTGCTCTGGGGTCTCTGCTGGGGTCGCTGCCCTGGGGTCGCAGGGCTGGGGTCGCTGCCCTGGGGTCGCAGGGCTGGGGTCGCAGCCCTGGGGTCGCAGCCCTGGGGTGCAGCCCTGGGTCGCAGGGCTGGGGTCGCAGGCTGGGGTCGCTGGGGTCCCTGGGGTCGCAGGGCTGGGGTCGCTGCCCTGGGGTCGCAGGGCTGGGGTCGCAGGGCTGGGGTCTCTGCCCTGGGGTTCGCTGCCCTGGGGTCGCAGGGCTGGGGTCGCAGGGCTGGGGTCGCAGGGCTTGGGTCGCAGGGCTGGGGTCGCAGGGCTGGGGTCGCAGGGCTGGGGTCGCAGGGCTGGGGTCGCTGCCCTGGGTCGCAGGGCTGGGGTCGCTGCCTGGGTCTGGGCTGGGGTCGCGGGCTGGGGTCGCCGGGCTGGGTCGCCGGGCCTGGGGTCGCAGGGCTGGGGTCGCAGGGCTGGGGTCGCTCATACGACCTGAAGGAGGATTTAAGTGTCTTTTCTCTTGTTTTTTCAGAAGTGACTAAATGTTCGGCCGCAGAGATCGAGCTGAAGAAGCAGCAGGCGATGGAGCGACGACGACAGCGTTTACAGACCACCAGCAACAGGCCAATCAGCAGCCAGCACACAGGAAACAGGCCAATCAGCACCAGCACACAGGAAACAGGCAATCAGCAGCCTCCGAGCTCCCACGTGAGTTCAGGGGGAGGAGCAGCTGTAAAGTTTGATGTTTTAGATTCTGAAACTGAATCGATGTTTTTAACCCCCGAAACAATCTGCTCCTTTTGTTTCCATTTCAAATTTGACAGTTTCCACTTTCATCCTGTTTTTCGGTTTTTAAAAATTCAACAACAACAAAAAGCTCAGACGTTCAATGGCTTAAAATTAAAGTTCAAAAGTTTCACTTCTCATGCGTCACTAATGTCGCACTCTTCCAACACTTTTAAATGCATCGAAAAACCCCTGAAACACTAAATATGAGGTGGAAAAGAAAGCATTTAATGTTCAGAGTCTGACCCAGCCCCAGGTCCCACCTCCCAGCTCCAGCCTCCAGGTCCCACCTCCAGGTCCCAGGTCCCAGCTCCCAGGTCCCCAGCCAGGTCCAGGTCCCACCTCCAGGGTCCAGCAGGTCCACTCCAGGTCCCACCGGTCCTCAGGGCTCCCACCCAGGTCAGGTCCCAGCTCCAGGTCTCCCAGGTTCCCACCTCCAGGTCCCACTCCAGGTCCCACCTCCCAGGTCCCACCTCCCAGGGTCCCCCCACCTCCAGGTCCCAGCTCCAGGTCTCCCAGGGTCCCCACCTCCGGTCCCAGCTCCAGGTCCCAGCTCATCCAGAAAACCAAAGCTCGGAGCCCTTTTCAAGGAGCGTTTTGATCGGGTCCCACAGCTTTTCCCCAGGATGCACTTTTTGTTTGATGAATAAATCTGGTTCTCGAGCGGGTTCACAGTGTGAGTTTTGTTATTTCGTTAAAAACATTTTTATTTACAACGACTTCGCCACGAAAACGACCAAAAACACAAGAAAAAAAGAAAAAAAAAATCACTTTTTTCAGTTTTTCGATTTCACTCATTCATTTCCGCGCTTTCGTGAGGCTTTTCGAACGACAAACACATGCGCAAAGACAAACGCAGTAAATGAACACATGAATTGTTCTCATGCGGTCACACGTGGAGACCAACTCAAAACTGAAGCTCCGAGGTCTCCACTTCTTTCTGCGTCTCACATGAAGCTCGCCGGCGTTTGTTTAGCCGTTGCTGTGGCGATGGCGTCCCGTAGCTTTCCCCGTGTTGGTGCGACCTTGTCCCGGCGCGCGATGAAAGTTTCTGAGCGAAGACGAAGACGAGACGTTATTAAAGTTATTAAAGTCTTCACAAACACGTACGATATTACCTTCTACTTTACTTCACGGCGTCACCAGAGCTAAACGTTCACGAGGGCGTTCGTCGACTCGCCTTTTCCCAGAGATTTCGTCGGGTCGCGAGGAGGCGTGCCCGCTCTCGGCTCCTCCCCCCCCGTCGCCGGATCACCAGCGCGCCGAGTTCTTCCCGTCCTTGTGCCGGGGGCTGAAGTAGGCAGAACGTCTCCGGTGAAATCGCAGCCGCCGAAGGAGAAGAGGAGCTCGGCCGTGTCGGCGTCGTGGAAGGACACGACGCCCTCGATGTGGTCCACAAGACGCCCAGCTTCTGAGGAGGACGCGGCGGAGACAGAAGGACCGGAGCTTCAGCCAGAGCTCGGGTACTCTTCACCCTCCTTCAGACTCAGCGCCCAGAAGCCACTGCTCGGCTTCAGCGTG
>BJKM01000828.1:0-69326 GCA_015082035.1 Chaenogobius annularis
GGGCGGGAGGAGGGCGAGACGAGGGCGAGAGGAGGACGGGACGAGGGCGAGAGGAGGGCGGCGGGCGAGGCGAGAGGAGGGGGGAGCGGAGGCGAGAGGAGGGCGAGAGGAGAGGCGACGAGGCGGACGGAGGCGACGGCGAGGCGAGGGCGGGGACGAGGCGGGACGAGGGCGGGACGAGGCGGGACGAGGGCGGGACGAGGGCGGAGGCGAGGGCACGAGGGCGGACGAGGGCGAGGGGCGGAGGGCGGGAGTTGCAAAATCTGAACTTTTGGCAAAATTTGCGGTGCATCAACCAATCAGGAGCTTCCTCCAGACAGGACCGCGCCTTTTTGACACGCCGGAGACACCGCAGTTCTTACCCTGTGCACCGGGGGGAGACACTGCAGCAGCTGGACAGGGTCAGGGGTCACACAGGGTCAGAGGTCATGACCTCTTTCACTGCTTCGTACAGAGATGGCGTGATGAGCGGAGATGGTAGCTCGCGCAGGTAATCCTTCAGTACCCCTGGAACAAATACCACAGTGTGAACTTTAGTCAGCACAACAGCACAAAGGTGAGTTTGTCAGCTGTCTCACCTGTGACAGCAGCAGGTCAAAAGGTCAAAGGTCAGAGGTCAGTGATGGGGTCAGCGTTAGGGTCTCACCTGTGATGGCGTGCAGGTCAAAAGGTCCAGGGGTCAGGGTTAGGGTCTCACCTGTGATGGCGTGCAGGTCAGAGGTCTGGGGTCAGGGTTAGGGTCTCACCTGTGATGGGTCAGAGGTCTGGGGTCAGGGTTAGGGTCTCACCTGTGATGGCGTGCAGGTCAGAGGTCTGGGGTCAGGGTTAGGGTCTCACCTGTGATGGCGTGCAGGTCAGAGGTCTGGGGTCAGGGTTAGGGTCTCACCTGTGATGGCGTGCAGGTCAGAGGTCTGGGGTCAGGTTAGGGTCTCACCTGTGATGGCGTGCAGGTCAGAGGTCTGGGGTCAGGGTTTAGGGTCTCACCTGTGATGGCGTGCAGGTCAGAGGTCTGGGGTCAGAGGTTAGGGTCTCACCTGTGATGGCGTGCAGGTCAGTCAGAGGTCTGGGTCAGGGAGGTTAGGGTCTCACCTGTGATGGCGTGCAGGTCAGAACACTCTCTGAGCTTCACTGAAGAACTGTTTGACTCAAAATGGTCTCTTAGCTGTTTCTTCAGAGACGAAGATCCACAGAGTCTGTAAATGCCCAGGACCTGAAACACAACCAAAATGAGACCAGGACTGAGACCAGACCTGGCACAACCAGGCCAAACGAGGAATAAAGCAGACCTAAAGTCGGTCTCACCTTGAGTCCTCTGCGGTTGATCTCAGACACAGTATTCTGGATGATCAAAGGGACTGGTTTTTCAGAAGACTCTCTTTGAACCACAAACTCTTAGCTCCACCCCAAACACTTGAGCCCCACTCACAGATGAATAGGCCCCGCCCCCAGCCTCCTCACCCGCCTGACGGAGAGAGAGAGGGAAGTGAGTTCAAAGCTCGAGTCCCAAACCGCTTCAGTGACAGCATTACAGAGGAGCAGATGTTATACCTGCAGAGACAGTCTGAGCAGAAGAGTTCCTCTGGGGTCCAGGTCCACAACCAGGTCCTGAGTCTGACAACCTGAAAGAGAGCAGGACTGTGAGAACCCGAAAGAGAGCAGGACTGAGAGAACCCGAAAGAGAGCAGGACTGAGAGAACCTGAAGGAGAACAGCACTGAGAGAACCCGAAAGAGAGCAGGACTGTGAGAACCCGAAAGAGAGCAGGACTGTGAGAACCCGAAGAGAGCAGGACTGTGAGAACCCGAAAGAGAGCAAGACTGAGAGAACCTGAAAGAGAGGACTGAAGCAGAAAGAGCAGGACTGTGAGAACCCGAGAGCAGGAGAACCGAAAGAGAGCAGACTGAGAGAACCTGAAAGAGAGCAGGACTGTGAGAACCCGAGAGAACCTGAAAGAGAGCAGGACTGAGAAAACCTGTAAGAGAGCAGGACTGAGAGAACCTGAAAGAGAGCAGGACTGTGAGAACCTGAGAAGAGAGCAGGACTGTGAGAGAACCCGAAAGAGAGCAGGACTGTGAAGAACCCGAAAGAGAGCAGGACTGAGATAACCCGAAAGAGAGCAAGACTGAGAGAAGCTAAAAGAGAGCAGGACTGTGAGAACCCGAGAGAACCTGAAAGAGAGCAGGACTGAGAGAACCTGTAAGAGAGCAGGACTGAGAGAACCTGAAAGAGAGCAGGACTGTGAGAAACCCGAAAGAGAGCAGGCAGAGAGCAGGATGTGAGAGAACCCGAAAGAGAGCAGGACTGAGAGAACCTGAAAGAGAGCAGGACTGAGAGAACCCGAAAGAGAGCAGGACTGAGAGAACTGAAAGAGAGCAGGACTGAGAGAACCCGAAAGAGAGCAGGACTGAGAGAACCTGTGAGAACCGGAGAAACCGAAAGAGAGCAGGACTGTGAGAACCCGAAAGAGAGCAGGACTGAGAGAACCGAAAGAGAGCTGAGAGAAGCTAAAAGAGAGCAGGACTGTGAGAACCCGAGAGAAACCTGAAAGAGAGCAGGACTGAAGAGAACCTGAAAGAGAGCAGGACTGTGAGAACCCGAAAGAGAGCAGGACTGTGAGAACCGAACAGGACTGTGAGAACGAAAGAGAGCAGGAAGACTGTGAGAACCCGAAAGAGAGCAGGACTGAGACCCGAACAAGACCTGAAAGAGAGCAAGACTGAGAGAAGCTAAAAGAAAGAGCAGGACTGTGAGAACCCGAGAGAACCTAAAAGAGAGCAGGACTGAGAGAAACTGTAAGAGAGCAGGACTGTGAGAACCTGAAAGAGAGCAGGACTGTGAGAACCTGAAAGAGAGCAGGACTGTGAGAACCCGAAAGAGAGCAGGACTGTGAGAACCGAGAGAGACGAAGAGAGAGAGCAGGACTGAGAGAGAACCCGAAAGAGAGCAGGACTGAGAGAACCCGAAAGAGAGCAGGACTGAGAGAACCTGAAAGAGAGCAGGACTGAGAGAACCCGAGAAGACAGCGAAAGAGAGCTGAGAGAACTGAGAGAGGGTGAGAGAACCGAGAGAAGCAGACTGAGAGAACCTGAAAGAGAGCAGGACTGTGAGAACCCGAAAGAGAGCAGGACTGAGAGAACCTGAAAGAGAGCAGGACTGTGAGAACCCGAGAGAACCTGAAAGAGAGCAGAGACTGAGAGAACCTGTAGAGAGAGCAGGACTGAGAGAACCTGAAAGAGAGCAGAGGACTGTGAGAACCCGAAAGAGAGCAGGACTGTGAGAACCCAAAAGAGAGCAGGACTGTGAGAACCCGAAAGAGAGAGCAGGACTGGAACCCGAAAGAGAGCAGGACTGTGAGAACCCGAAAGAGAGCAGGACTGTGAGAACCGAAAGAGAGCAGGACTGAGAGAACCCGAAAGAGAGCAGGACTGAGAGAACCTGAGAGAAGACCCGAAAGAGAGCAGGACTGAGAGAACCCGAAAGAGAGGCAGGACTGAGAGAACCCGAAAGAGAGCAGGACTGAGAGAACCTGAAAGAGAGCAGGACTGAGAGAACCCGAAAGAGCAGGACTGAGAGAACCTGAAAGAGAGCAGGACTGAAGAACCCGAAAGAGAGCAGGACTGTGAGAACCCGAAAGAGAACAAGACTGAGAGAACCCGAAAGAGAGCAAGACTGAGAGAAGCTAAAAGAGAGCAGGACTGTGAGAACCCGAGAGAACCTGAAAGAGAGCAGGACTGAGAGAACCTGAAAGAGAGCAGGACTGTGAGAACCCGAAAGAGAGCAGGACTGTGAGAACCCGAAAGAGAGCAGGACTGTGAGAACCCGAAAGAGAGCAGGACTGAGAGAACCCGAAAGAGAGCAGGACTGTGAGAACCCGAAAGAGAGCAGGACTGAGAGAACCCGAAAGAGAGCAGGACTGAGAGAACCCGAAAAGAGAGCAGGACTGAGAGAACCCGAAAGAGAGCAGGACTGAGAGAACCTGAAAGAGAGCAGGACTGTGAGAACCCGAGAGAACCTGAAGAGAGAGGACTGACTGAGAACTGAGAGACAGGACTGAGAGAACCTGAAGAGAGCAGGACTGAGAACCTGAAGAGAGCAGGACTGAGAGAACCTGAAAGAGAGCAGGACTGTGAGAACCAGAAAGAGAGCAGGACTGAGAGAACCTGAAAGAGAGCAGGACTGTGAGAAACCCGAGAGAACCTGAAAGAGAGCAGGACTGAGAGAACCTGAAAGAGAGCAGGACTGTGAGAACCTGAAAGAGAGCAGGACTGAGAGAACCTGAAAGAGAGCAGGACTGTGAGAACCCGAAAGAGAGCAAGACTGAGAGAACCTGAAAGAGAGCAGGACTGTGAGAACCCGAGAGAACCTGAAAGAGAGCAGGACTGAGAGAACCCGAAAGAGAGAAGGACTGTGAGAACCCGAGAGAACCTGAAAGAGAGCAGGACTGAGAGAACCTGTAAGAGAGCAGGACTGTGAGAACCCGAAAGAGAGCAGGACTGAGAGAACCTGTAAGAGAGCAGGACTGAGAGAACCCGAAAGAGAGAATGACTGAGAGAAACCTGAAAGAGAGCAGGACTGAGAGAACCTGAAAGAGCAGGACTGAGAGAACCCGAAAGAGAGAAGGACTGAGAAACCCGAAAGAGAGCAGGACTGAGAGAACCCGAAAGAGAGAAGGACTGAGAGAACCCGAGAGAACCTGAAAGAGAGCAGGACTGAGAGAACCCGAAAGAGAGACTGTAAGAGACTGAAAGAGAGCAGGAGAGAGAACTGTAGAGAGCAGGACTGTGAGAACCCGAAAGAGAGCAGGACTGAGAGAACCTGTAAGAGAGCAGGACTGAGAGAACCCGAAAGAGAGAATGACTGAGAGAACCTGAAAGAGAGCAGGACTGAGAGAACCTGAAAGAGAGCAGGACTGAGAGAACCCGAAAGAGAGAAGGACTAAATATATTTGAATATAGAATTAAATGATCTAAACTTCACTGCAGTGGTTCCAAAGCATGTCAGATGAATGGCTGGTGGTGCAGTGGTTTGAGGCGTTGCACACGTGCAGTTGCTGGATGTAAACCCTAACCCTAACGGTCCTGTCCAATGAGAAACAGTCTGAAGATGTAAAGAGGAAGTGTTTTACCTGTGAACACTGCGGGTAAAGAAGCTCCGCCCACTGCACACAGTCTGGCTCTGGAGCAGGTCTTCACCTCCGGGTCTGGACTCACTGAGGACACAGGGTTCGGACCAGGATTAGGACCAAGAGGGGCTTCAAGAAGGTGAATACCATTTTGGAAGTACTGAACGTGTTTTTGTGAATCGCTCGGACTCAGGACTCATTCATTCAGGAGGATTTAGATGGATTTATGAAGAAAAGATGAGTCTCACCTCGGCTCAGGACCAGGACCTTCAGGTTCTGAGAGCGCTCCAGCTGCAGGTGGAAGGCGTGGTCGAGCCGTAGGGCAGGGCTTGTCATCGTCATGGCAGCGGTGCGGGCCCTGATGACATCATCCACCTGTATCACCACAGAAACGCACCTGGACACACCCGACCTGCAGCAAACACCTCTTCAGTCCTGGTCTAGACCTGGTTTGGACCTGCAGTCCTGGGTTAGTCCTGGTTTAGACCTGGTTTAGTCCTGGATCAGACCTGGTTTAGTCCTGGTTTAGCCCCTGGTTTAGACCTGGTTTAGACCTGCTTCAGTCCTGGTTCGGTCCTGGTTTAGCCCTGGTTTAGTCCTGGTTTAGTTCCTGGTTTAGTCCTGGTTTAGTTGCTGGTTCGGTCTTCGTTAAGTCCTGGTTAAGTCCTGGTTTGGACCTGGTTTGGACCTGGTTTAGTTCCTGGTTTAGTCCTAATTTAGTCATGGTTTAGTCCTGGTTTAGACCTGGTTTAGACATGGTTCTGTCCTGGATCAGGCCTGGTTTAGGCCTGGTTAAGACGTGGTTAAGTCCTGGTTTAGACCAGGTTTAGACCTGGTTTAGACCTGGTTTTGACCTGATTCAGACCTGATTCAGTCCTGGGTTACTCCTGGTTAAGTCCTGGGTTAGTCCTGATTCAGACCTGGTTTATACCTGGTTTTGTCCTGGTTTAGATCTGGTTTAGTCCAGGTTTAGTCCTGGTTTAGTCCTGGTTTAGTCCTGATTCAGACCTGTATTAGACCTGGTTTAGACCTGGTTCAGTCCTGGTTTAGACCTGGTTTAGTTTAGACCTGGTTCAGTCCTGGTTTAGACCTGGTTTAGTCCTGGATCAGGCCTGGTTTAGTCCTGGTTTAGACCTGGTTTAATCCTGGATCAGACCTGGTTTATACCTGGCTTTTTCCTGGTTTAGACCTGGTTTAGACCTGGTTTAGACCTGATTCAGACCTGATTCAGTCCTGGTTTAGGCCTGGTTCAGACCTGGTTCTGTCCTGGTTTAGACCTGGTTTAGACCTGGTTTTAATCCTGGATCAGACCTGGTTTATACCTGGTTTTGTCCTGGTTTAGACCTGGTTTAGACCTGGTTCAGTCCTGGGTTACTCCTGGTTTAGTCCTGGTTTAGTTCCTGGTTTAGACCTGGTTCAGTCCTGGGTTAGTCCTGGTTTAGATCTGGTTTAGTCCTGTTTTAATCCTGATCCTGGTTTAGACCTGGTTTTGACCTGGTTTAGTGGTTTAGTCCTGTTTTAGTCCTGGTTTAGTCCTGCTTTAGTCCTGGTTTAGTCCTGGTTTATTCAGACCTGTTTGTTTAGACCTGGTTTAGACCTGGTTCAGTCCTGGTTTAGTCCTGGTTTGGACCTGATTCAGACCTGATTCAGTCCTGAGTTAGTCCTGGTTTGGACCTGATTCAGACCTGTTTTAGTCTTGGTTTAGTTCCTGGTTCAGACCTGGTTTAGTTCAGTCCTGGGTTTAGTCCTGGTTTAGACCTGGTTTAGTCCTGGATCAGACTTGGTTTAGGCCTGGTTTAGTTCCTGGTTTAGTCATGGTTTAGTCATGGTTTAGTCCTGGTTTAGGCCTGGTTTAGACCTGGTTTAGACCTTGTTCAGTCCTGGTTCTGTCCTGGTTCAATCTTGGGTTAGTCCTGGTTTAGACCTGGTTTAGACATGCAGTCCTGGGTTTAGTCCTGGTTTAGACCTGATTCAGACTTGGTTTAGTGCTGATTCAGTCCTGGGTTAAGTCCTGGTTTGGACCTGGTTTAGACCTGGTTTAGATCTGGTTTAGTCCTGGTTTAGACCTGATTCAGACCTGGTTTATACCTGGTTTTGTCCTGGTTTAGACCTGGTTTAGAACCTGGTTTAGACCTTGTTTAGACCTTGTTTCAGTCCTGGTTCTCTCCTGGTTCAATCTTGGGTTAGTCCTGATTTAGACCTGGTTTAGACCTTATTCAGTCCTGGGTTACTCCTGGTTTAGTCCTTGTTTAGTTTGGTTTAGACCTGGTTTAGACCTGGTTCAGTCCTGGGTTAGTCCTGGTTTAGACCTGGTTTAGTCCTGGATCAGGCCTGGTTTAGTCCTGGTTTAGTCCTGGTTTAGTTCCTGGTTTAGACCTGGTTTAGTTTTAGTCCTGGATCAGGCCTGGTTTAGTCCTGGTTTAGTTCCTGGTTTAGTCCTGCGACAGGCCTGGTTAGTCCTGTTTAGTCCTGGTTTAGACATTGGTTCAGTCCTGGTTTAGCCCTGGTTTAGTCCTGCTTTAGCTCCTGGTTCTGTCTTTGTTCGGACCTGGTTAAGTTTTTTTCCTGGTTTTAAGTCCTGGTTCAGATGTGGTTTTAGTCCTGGTTTAGTCTCACCTGTGTGTTGGCAGGTTCAGTTTCTGCAGGTGGACTGTGAGGACACCTGTCAGA
Source organism: Chaenogobius annularis (assembly GCA_015082035.1). Lineage (NCBI taxonomy): Eukaryota > Metazoa > Chordata > Actinopteri > Gobiiformes > Gobiidae > Chaenogobius > Chaenogobius annularis. The sequence continues at coordinate 7,792 of BJKM01000828.1, forward strand.
CTGTGGGCGGGGCTGTGTGCAGGGCTGTGGCGTCTTGGCTCCTCCCCCTGTGGTGATGTCACCTGCTGTCGTGGTGACAGCTCTTCATCGTCACCATGGTGACCTGAGGACAAGAATTCCATCAGTCTGACAGGGCCACACAAGTATTCCATGTCCAAAGTTTCCTAAACCTAATTTACCCTGATAAGAAATAATATTGTCTAAAATAAACATTTGCCAAATGAAATGTGAAAAATATAGATTTTTTAACTTATCGGCCCTAATATTTTTTTGAATTATTTATGTATTATTTTTTGTCCCGTAGGATTTACTGGACAGGACAGCGCAGACAAGGACATACAGAGAGACAAACTGTCGGAGCCGGGATTCAAACTCACGACACAGCTGCCTGCTGCACATGGAGCTTGGCACAAGTGCTGCTGCCTAAACCACTCCACCACCATGACAGACTGGCCCAAATCTTAACCAAACCAACAATTCCTAAACATAAAACCAAAATCCAAATCCTCAAACTCAAACACCTTAAACTTAAGCGTTGTGTTTTCTGTTGTGTTCTCTGTTGTGTTCTCTGTGTGTTCTGTTGTGTTCTCTGTTGTGTTCTCTGTTGTGTTCTCTGTTGTGTTCTCTGTTGTGTTCTCTGTTGTGTTCTCTGTTGTGTTTTCTGTTGTGTTCTCTGTTGTGTTCTCTGTTGTGTTCTCTGTTGTGTTATCCGTTGTGTTCTCTGTTGTGTTCTCTGTTGTGTTCTCTGTTGTGTTCTCTGTTGTGTTATCCGTTGTGTTCTCCTTTGTGTTTTCTGTTGTGTTCTCTGTTGTGTTCTCTGTTGTGTTCTCTGTTGTGTTTTCTGTTGTGTTCTCTGTTGTGTTCTCTGTTGTGTTCTCTGTTATGTTCTCTCTTGTGTTATATGTTATGTTCTCTGTTGTGTTCTCTGTTATGTTCTCTGTTTTTTTTCTCTGTTATGTTCTCTCTTGTGTTATATGTTATGTTCTCTGTTGTGTTCTCTGTTATGTTCTCTCTTGTGTTATATGTTATGTTCTCTGTTGTGTTCTCTGTTGTGTTCCCTGTTATGTTCTCTCTTGTGTTCTATGTTATGTTCTCTGTTGTGTTCTCCGTTATGTTCCCTGTTGTGTTCACTGTTGTGTTCTCTGTAACGTTCCCTGTTATGTTCTCTGTTGTGTTCTCTGTTGTGTTCCCTGTTTTGTTCCCTGTTGTGTTCACTGTTGTGTTCTCTGTTAAGTTCTCTGTTGTGTTCCCTGTTATGTTCTCTGTTGTGTTCTCTGTTGTGTTCTCTGTTGTGTTCTCTGTTGTGTTCTTTGTTGTGTTCTCTGTTGTGTTCTCTGTAATGTTCCCTGTTATGTTCTCTGTTGTGTTCTCTGTTGTGTTCCCTGTTTTGTTCCCTGTTGTGTTCACTGTTGTGTTCTCTGTTAAGTTTCTCTGTTGTGTTCTCTGTTATGTTCTCTGTTGTGTTCTCTGTTGTGTTCTTTGTTGTGTTCTCTGTTGTGTTCTCTGTAATGTTCCGTGTGTTACACTCGCCTCTCCTACCGCTGTGCTGCCGTCGGATTGGGCGCTTTCTGGAGGGGGAGGAACTGTCCTGAGGAGGTGGGTCCTGGCTGGAAGGGGGCGTTTCCTGACTACTGTTGCCGTGGCGATCTCGGCGAGACTTCAGACTGAGTTTACGACGAAGCTTCAGTGCCGGAGAGCGAAGCCTGTCCATCACACGCTCCGACACGCCTCCTGAAGTATATAACATTAAGAAATGTTATGTAATGTAATATAATGTAATGTAATATAAAATCATGTAATATAATAATATAAAATAATATAATGTAATATAATGTAATATAATATAACATAATATAATGTAATATAATGTAATGTAATATAATGTAATATAATATAACATAATATAATATAATGTAATATAATGTAATATAATATAACATACTATAATGTAATATAATATAATATAACATAATATAATGTAATATAATGTAATATTATATTATATAATATAACATAATATAATGTAATATAATGTAATGTAATATAATGTAATATAATGTAATGTAATATAATGTAATATAATGTAATATAATATAATGTGATATAATGTAATATAATGTAATGTAATATACTGTAATATAATAATATAACATAATATAACGTAATATAATGTAATATAATGTAATATAACATAATATAATGTAATATAATGTAATGTAATATAATAATATAACATAATATAATGTAATATAATATAATGTAATATAATTTAATATAATAATATAACATAATATAATGTAATGTAATATAATGTAATATAATGTAATATAATATAACATAATATAATGTAATGTAATATAATGTAATTTAATATAATGTAATATAATAATATAACATAATATAATGTAATATAATGTAATGTAATATAATATAACATAATATAATGTAATATAATGTAATATAATATAATGTAATATAATGTAACATAATATAATGTAATATAATGTAATGTAATATAATGTAATATAATGTAATATAATATTACATAATATAATGTAATATAATAATATAACATAATATAATGTAATATAATGTAATACAATATAATATAATATTACATAATGTAATATAATGTAATATAATGTAATATAATGTAATACAATATAATATAATATAATAATATTACATAATATAATGTAATATAATATAATGTAATATAATGTAATGTAATATAATATAACATAATATAATGTAATGTAATATAATGTAATTTAATATAATGTAATATAATAATATAATATAATATAATGTAATATAATGTAATGTAATGTAATATAATAATATAACATAATATAATGTAATATAATGTAATGTAATATAATGTAATATAATAATATAACATAATATAATGTAATATAATGTAATACAATATAGTATAATATTACATAATATAATGTAATATAATGTAATACAATATGATATAATAATATTACATAATATAATGTAATATAATATAATGTAATATAATGTAATATAATAACATAATGTAATGTAATGTAATATAATGTAATTTAATATAATGTAATATAATAATATAACATAATATAATGTAATGTAATATAATGTAATTTAATATAATGTAATATAATAATTTAACATAATATAATGTAATATAATGTAATGTAATATAATATAACATAATATAATGTAATATAATGTAATATAATATAATGTAATATAATTTAACATAATATAATGTAATATAATGTAATGTAATATAATGTAATATAATGTAATATAACATAATATAATGTAATATAATGTAATACAATATAATATAATATTACATAATATAATGTAATATAATAATATAACATAATATAATGTAATATAATGTAATACAATATAATATAATATTACATAATATAATGTAATATAATGTAATATAATGTAATACAATATGATATAATAATATTACATAATATAATGTAATATAATATAATGTAATATAATTACATAATATAATGTAATATAATGTAATATAATTATATAACATAATATAACGTAATATAATGTAATATAATAATATAACATAATATAATATAATGTAATATATTGTAATTGAATGTAATATAATATAATGTAATGTAATGTAATATAATGTAATATAACATAATATAATGTAATACAATATAATATAAAATAATAATATTACATAATATAATGTAATATAATGTAATGTAATGTAATATAATGTATTGTAATGTAATAATATAACATAATATAATGTAATACATAGTAATATAATATAATGTAATATAATTGATGTAATATAATATAATGTAAAATAGTATAATGTAATATAAAACAATATAATACATTTTGCACAAAGACCATAATACTTATGCCATAAATAAATAAAGCCTCAGGAGTTTATAAAAGTACAATATTTATGTATATCTCACCTGAAGCCGCGTCCACTTTGGCTTCTGTTTTGTCCTCAAGCCCTGCCCCTCTGCTCTCAGGTCCCGCCCCTCTGCTCTCTCGTCCCGTCCACCCGCTCTCAGACCTTGCCCCTCTGCTTTCAGGTCCCTCCTCCTCCTCAGGGATTGGGTTGTACCAGATAAGCCCCTCCCCCACAGATACCACAGGGGGTGGAGCCTGGTCTGGGGGCGGGGCTTTCCCTGACGACAGGAGCCAGGCTCTGCTGCTGCTGTCAAGACTCTGAAGGTAAGACCTGAGCCCCGGAGAGACCGGACCAGGACCAGGACCAGAACCAGTACCAGACCTGAGCCCTGGGGGGACTGGACTCGGGATGGAACCAGGACTCGAGCAGGACCTGAGGACGCAGACAGAGGAAGAGTCTGGAGTCCGGCTCAGACCAGGACAAGGATCTGAACCAGGATATTGAGCCTTATGCTCAGGTGCAGTGTGGGAGGAGTGAGCAGGCGCTGTACTCTGATTGGTGCAGGGCAGGCTCAGGTGGGCACGGTGAGATGAGGTGGACGGGGCATCAGGAGGAACGTCTGTGAAACAAATAAAGTAAGTCAAGTTCATAAACAGCATTGTGATTATGGTGAATTTATGGGAGATTACTGACAAGACAAAGACAGTGGACGTTGCCCTGGTGGAAATGCGTGATCTGAATTTCAAGAATGGCAAACTTGACACTCGGGCTGCAGCGGCCGAGGAGGTCTCTGACCTGAGAGACAACGTCTACTTTACAAACCAGTGGCACATCTGACAAACCAGCGGCAGATCTGACAAACCAGCTGCGTGTTTTGACAGACAAATCTATACTTATATCAACCGTACCGGAGGGCCTTTTTAACTAGAAAAGGGTTTTCCCTCTGATTTCTTTTTGGATCAGTCTGTGGGCTTTTTGCATGTTTTGGGCTTGAGCTTTTTGTTTATGGCATTTTTTTTGTTTTGTTGTGTTCTGTTGTTGTGTAGACAAAAGATGAGAATATATATATATATAATATCAATTTTACTATAACAGACTACTGTTCCTCATACAAAAGAGGGGCATGGCCATATTGAGCTCAAGCGGAACAGCCTTTTCTGCTATTGATGGAAGTGTGTTTACTTTGATAAATGTATATGTGCCACGAGGAGGCGACCTCACTTTCTAAACTGAAGTTGTGGATCTGTTTGCAAACCACTCTGAGGGAACCCTCGTCTGTGGTGGAGACTGGAACTTCCATGTTCAGCCGACATGCAGCCAGGGTTGATCGATATCTGGAGAGATGAATCCTAATGTCACCGATATACACATTTATACAACCCACAGAAGATCTGGACGAGAAGAGACTACTTTTTTAATTTCAACAAAGACAGGTCCAAAATGACAGATGCAGACTATAGATCTTTTCTTCTTTTAAAACACAAAAACAATAGAACCAGGACCAGGGAGCGCTCGACAAAAACATGGGGAACAGACATCAGACAAATGATGGGAAAAACTAACATTCAGACTTAATTTGGAAATGGACAAATTTTGACCGACCCCGGATCCAATGGAACTTTTATTTGAATTATTTTGTGTCATAATTGTGTTTCTTTTGTTTTGGTTGTCTATTTGTAATAGTATTTTTAATTTCGCTTTCTGGTCTTGTTTGGTGTGTCTGTTATGTATTTTTTTAAAATATATTAAATAAATTATAGTTTTAAACTTAATTTTTTTTTTTTAAAATGTAAAAAGTTTGGGGATTAAAAATAGAAGATAAAGTCTGAGGAGTGAGGAGGGGGAGCTGGCTGAGGGGGACACAGAACAGAGGAACACGACTCACACACGAGTGCACCACACACACACACACACACACGTACACCACACACACACACACACGAAGTGCAACCACACACAACCACACACACACAGTACACAACACACACACGAGTGCACCACACACACACACTACACAACACCACACGAATGACCACACACAGCACACACACACACGTACACAACACACACACGAGTGCACCACACAACACACAACACACACACGCTCACACAACACAACCACGACCACGTGCACCACCACCACACACCACCACACCACACTACACAACACCCACACGAGTAGCACCACACACACACACACCAACACAACGACGGTACACACACAACACACACACACGAGTGCACCACACACACACAACAGCACCAAGTGCACCACACACACCACACACGAGTGCACCAACACACACACCACACACGTACACAAACACACACAACGGAGTGCACCACAGCACACACGACGTACACAACACCACACACGAGGTGAACCACACGACAGCACACACAACACACAGTACACACACACACAACGAGTGCACCACACACACAACACGTACACAACACACACACACGAGTGCACCACACACAACACTACACACACCAAACAACACACACAACGCGAGGTGCCACCACACACAGCACACACACACGACACAACAGCAACACCGAGGCCCACCCACACACACACACACAACGTACACAACACACCACGAGGCACACACACACGACACACACACACTACACAACAACACACACGAGTGCACCACACACCAACACGTACACACACACACGAACACAACACACACACACACAAGTGCCACCACACACACACACCACCGAGTGCACCACAACACACACACACACACACGTACCACAACCACACACACGAGTGCCACCAGCACAACACAACACACGTAACAACACACACACACAACACCAACACCACGAAGTGCCCACCACACAACACAACACCCGAGTGCACCACACACACAACACACAACACGTTACACACACACACCACGAGTGCACCACACACACACACACGAGGCCCACACACAACACGTACACAAACACACTCACGATGCACCTGCGACACACACACACACACACACGTAACAACACACGAACACGGTGCACCACACACACACGTACACAACACAACACGAGTGCACCACACACAACACCACACACACCACACGTAACCACGAACACCACCACACAACAACACACACGTACACAACACACACACACGAGGTCACCACACACACACACACACACGTACACAACACACACACGAAGCTGACACACACACACAACACACACACACCGTACACAACAACACACACACAAGTGCACCCACACACACACACACACACCGAACACAACACACACACGATGCCCACACACACACAACACAACGTACACCACACACACACGAAGTGCCCACACACACACACGTACACAACACACAACAACGAGTGCACCACACACACCACACACACACAACACTACACAACACACACACGACACCGTGCACCCACACACACACACACCACACCACACACGCACGTACAAACACACACACGCAGTGCACCACACACACACACACACGACACACACACCACCGAGTGCACACACACACACACACACACACGCGGACTACACAACCACACACACGGTGCACCACACACACACACAGCACAGTACACAACACGACACCGAGTGCACCACGACACACACACACACGACAGCACGAGCCGACACACACAGCACAGCAAGGCCCACACACACACACAACACACGCACAGTACACAACACCACACGAGTGCACCACCACACACACCACACACACGACCACACACCACACACACACCACACACGACCGTGCACCACACACACCACACACACACACACACAACACACGTACACAACAACACACACGAGTGCACCACAACACACACACGACACACACACAACACACACACACTGTTAGGGCACCACCACACACACACACACACACGTGCACGTACACAACACACACCGAGATTGCACCACACACACACCACACACACGACACACACACACACACACAAAACACACGAGTGCACCGCACCACACCACACACACACACACACACGTACACATCACAATCACACGAGATTGCACCACCACCACAACACGAGTGCACCACACACAAAACACACACACACGACACACACACACACACCACACACAGAGTGCACCACACACACACACACACACACACACACACACGTACACAACACACACACGAGTGCACCCACACACACACACACGACACCACAGCACCACACGAGTGCACACACACACCACACGTACACAAACACACACGAGTGCACCACACACACACGGTTTACACAACACACACACGAGTGCAACCACACACACACACACGACACACGACACACATGATGCACCACACACACACACACACGTAACAACACCACACACGAGTACACCACACAACACACACATCACACAAACACACTACACCAAACACACACGACGAGTGCCACCACACACACACACCACGACCACACACACTGAGTGCACCACACACACACACACGACACACACACACACGAGTGCACCACACACACACACACTACACAACACAACAGATGTGCACCACACACACAACACACCACACACGTGCACACACACAGTACACACGTACACACACACACACGAGAGCAAGTGCACACACACACACACACACACACGTACAAACCACACAGTTATCACGATGCACCACACAACACACACAATGTAGACTCACACACACACGCACGTACACACACACACACACGAGTGCATAACCACACAACACACACCACACACACGAACACACACACACGAGTGCACCACACACACACACACACACACGCAACGTACACAACACACACACACACACTTTAGTGCACCACCACACCACACAACACACACACACCACACTAGTGCACCGACACACACACAGTGCACCACACACACACACACAACAACCACCACACACCACACACACACACGACACACCACACACCACACGACAGTGCACCAACACACACCACACACACACATCACACACAAACACACCAACACACTTGTACATAACACACACACACGAGTGCACCACACACACACGACCATTCGAGTGCACCACACGGACACAACCACAACACACACACACACTGAAGTGCACCACACACACACACACACACACACACACCGACACAACACCACCCAACACACCACACACCACACAAATCACACACGTACCACAAACCACACACACGAGTGCACCACACACACACACACACACACACACACACAGCAAGATGCCTGTTGTGAAGCAACACTGGGACCATTCATTAACACGAAACTCATTCAGTCAGAAGAATCATGTTTACTCATTTACAACGTCATGGACTTTTAATGAAAAACAGGTTCTGAAGCTAATAAGACGTAGTTCTGAGAAATACCCATCAAATACTGCTGTACACAGAAGACAACGTTTAACATCAGGATGGAGTATATTAACTCAAATGCTCAATACTTTTTCACAGTTAACCAAACTTCTGACTTCAACTTCAAAATACCTCTGCATCTGAGTACAGCAGAACCTACAGAACAGAACCGGGTCAGGACCAGAGGCGAAACCAAAACTCTCGGGATTCAACATATATTCATGATTGCTACAGGGTGCATCACAGTCCAGCCCATTTTAGTCCTGGTTCAGTCACTGGTCAGTCCTAATTTTGAATATGGGGAAAGTATGAACACAGCCTAAGCTGGGTTCTAAGGCCAGGTCTAAAGCAGGTCTAAAGCAGCGGTTACAGCACGACTAAAGTGGGGTCTAAAGCGGGTCTAAAGCGGGTCTTAGAAGCGGGACTAAGGTCTAAAGCGGTCTCACCTAAAGCAGGTCTAAGCAGGACTAAAGATGGTCTAAACAGGACTAAAGTGGGTCTAAAGCAGGTCTAAGCAGGTCTAAAAGCAAGGTCTAAAGCAGGACTAAAGGGGTCTAAAAGGCGGGTACGTTATAACGATACAGGTCTAAAGCAGGCTTAGCGGACTAAAGCGGGCTAGGCTAAAGCGGTCTAAAGCAGGACTAAAGCAGGACTAAAGCAGAGCTAAAGTGTCAGACTAAGAGGACTAATGGTCTAGAAGCGGTCCATTAAAGAGCTAAAGCAGGCAAAGGGCTAAGTAAAGGGCTAACGGTAACGGGTCTAAGCAGGTTACAAGGACCTAAAGGACTAAAGCAGGACTAAAGCAGGACTAAAGCAGGACAAGCTGACTAAACAGGTCTAAGAGACTTAAAGCAGGTCCTAAAGAGGTAAGCAGGCCTAAAGCCAGTCTAGAAGCAGGACTAAAGACGGACTAAAGCAGGATAAAGCAGAAAAGAACTAAATCAGGACTAAAAGCAGGTCAAAGCAGGTCTAACAGTTCACAGGGACTAAGATCAGACTGGACTAAGCAGATAGCAGGCTAAAGCAGGACTAAACAGCTAGATAAAGCGACTAAAGCAGGATAAAGCAGGACTAAAGCCAGGACTAAAAGGCTAAGCGTCTAAAAGCAGGTTCTAACAGGGACTAAAGAGCAGGACTTAAAGCAGGACTAAAGCAGGACTAAAGCAGGACTAAACCAGGTCTAAACAGGACTAAAATACTAAAAGGCAGGGAGCAAATGCAGGACTAAGCGGGGTCTAAAAGCGGACTAATAGCGGGGTCTAAAAGCAGGACTAAAGCAGGACTAAAGCGGGTTCTAAAGCGGTCTAAGCGGGTCTAAAGACAGGGTCAACTAAGCGGGTCTAAAGCGGGTACTAAAAGCGGGTCTAAAGCCGGGCTAAAGCCGTGGTTTGACTATAAGCGGGTCTAAAGCGGGGACTAGTGGCTAAAGCGGTCTAAAGCGGCTAAGCAGACTTAAAGCGGGTCTAAAAGGCGCGTCTAAGCGGGTCTAAAAGCGGGTCTAAAGCGGTCTAAAAGCGGTCTAAAGCAGGTCTAAAGCAGGTCTAAAAGCCAGGACTAAATGAGGACTAAAGCGGGTCTTAAAGCGGGTTAAAGCAGGACTATAAGCGGGTCCTAAAGCGGGCGTCTAAAGCGGGGTCTAACTCTAAGCGGGGGCTCAAACAGCGGTCAAAGCGGGTCTAAAGCGGGTCTAAAGCGGGTCTAAAGCGGGGTCAATCGGGTCTAAAGCGGGTCTAAAGCGGGTCTTTAAAGGGGGTCTAAAGCAGGTTCTAAAGCAGGTCCTCTAAAGCACGTCTAAAAAGCGGTGTCTAAAGCGGAGACTGTCTTAAAGCCATTTTTGTCTCTAAAGCCTAGCGGTCTTATAAGCGGGTTTTCCTAAAGGCGGAGGTGTTAAAGCAGCCTTTTAAAAGCCAGGGACCCTAAAGCAGGACCTAAAGCAGTTCTAAAGCGGGTCTACAAGCGGTTCTTAAAGCAGGACTAAAGCAGGTCTAAAGAGGGCGTCGGCCCGTTTTAAAGCTGTCTAACAGCAGGAACTAAACAGCAGGACCTACTAGCATAGGACTAAAGCAGGTCTACGGGTCTAAACGGAGTCTAAAGCAGGACAAAAGAGGTCCCTAAAAGCGGTTTAAGCAGTCTAAAGAGTTCTAAAGCAGGACTAAACTGGAAGTCTAAAGAGGTTCTAAGCAGACTAAAGGCATGTGTTGTCAAAACGGTGAGTTTAAAGCAGGTCTAAAGCAAGTTACGGGTCTAAAGCAGGTTTATAAAGCAGGACTAAAGCAGGCTAAAGCATCTAAGCAGGTTTTAAAGCAAGGACAAAAGCAGGACTAAAGCGAGGTCTAAAGCGGGTCTTAAAAGCGGGTCTAAACTGGGTCTAAAGCGGGTCTAAAGCAGGTCTAAAGCAGGTCTACAGCCAGGACTAAAGCGGGTCTCAAAGCGGGTCTAAGCAGGTCTTACAAGCGGGTTTAAACGGGGTCTAAAGCGGGGTCTAAAGCGGGTTTAAAGCAGGGTCGTAAGAGGCGGGTCTAAAGCAGGTCCTAAAGTCGAAGGACTAAAGCGAGGCTAAAAGCGCGGTCTAAAGAGTCTGAAAGCAGGACATAAACAGTCTAAAGCAGGGTTTAAAGCGCACGGTCTAAACAGGTCTAAACGCTGGTCTAACAGCCAGCTGAAAGCGCGGTTTCAAAGCAGGTCTAAAGCAGGACTAAGCAGGACTAAAGCAGGTCTAAGCAGGTTTAAGCGGAACTAAAGCGAAAGGTCTAAAGCGGGTCTAAAGCGGTCTAAAGCGGGTCTAAAGCGGGTCTAAAGCATGGTCTAAAGCGGGATCTAAAGCAGGTCTAAAGCGGTTAAAGCGCGGGTCTAAAAGCGAGGTCTATAACGCGAAGCGGTCTTAAAGCGGGTCTAAAGCGAGGTCTAAAGCAGGACTAAAGCAGGTCTAAAGCTTTAAAGCAGTCTAAAAGCAGGTCCTAAAGCAGGTCTAAAGCAGGTTAAAGCAGGTCTAAAGCAGGCCTTAAAGCAGGTCTAAAAAGCAGGTTTAAACAGGGACTAAAGCAAGGACTAAAGCGGCGTCTAAAGCGGGGTCTAAAGCGGGTCTTAAAAGCGGTCTAAAGCGGGGTCTAAAAGCAGGTTAAAGCAGGTCTAAGCAGACTAAAGCGGGTCTTAAAGCGGTCTAAAGCGGTCTAAAAGCGGGTTTACCAACGGCCTGTCTAAAGCGGGTCTAAAGCGGTCTAAAGCGGGGTCTAAAGCGGTCTAAAGCAGTCTAAAGCGGGTCTAAAGCAGTCTAAAGCAGGTTTAAAGCAGGTCTAAGCAGTCTACAAGCGGGTCTAAACGCAAGTCTAAAGCGGGGTTAAAGCGGTCTAAAGCAGCGTCTTAAAGCGGTCTTAAAGCGGGTCTAAAGCGGGTCTAAATGCAGGTCTTAAGCAGGACTAAAGCAGTCTAAAGCGGGTTTTCTGAAAGCAGGTCTAAAGCAGGACTAAAGCAGGTCTTAAAGCGGTTTAAAGCAGGTCTAAAGCAGGTCTAAGCGGTCTAAGCAGGGTTAAGCAGGACTAAAGGCAGGACTAAAGCAGTCTAAAGCAGGTTTAAAAGCAGGACTAAAGCCAGGACTAAAGCGGGTCTAAAGCGGGTCTAAAGCGGGTCTAAAGCGGGTCTAAAGCGGGTCTAAAGCAGGTCTAAAGCAGGTCTAAAGCAGGACTAAAGCGGGTCTAAAGCGGGTCTAAAGCAGGTCTAAAGCGGGTTTAAAGCGGGTCTAAAGCGGGTCTAAAGCGGGTCTAAAGCGGGTCTAAAGCGGGACCCTGAGACTCAAAAGCACTATGACAGTTTGACATTATTATGAGAGATAAGACAGGAAACGTGCACGCACCTCATGTGCACACTCATCACGTGCACACTCTTCATGCACTAAAGACAGGAAACACATCATTACACAATTTACGCCAAAATCCCCAACGGGGATGACCTACTTTAGTCCTGGTATAGACCTGGTTTAGTCCTGGTTTAGTCCTGGTTTAGTCCTGGTTTAGTTTAATTCTTACCTCTGGGTCTTAGTCCGGTCTTGGTCCTGGTCCTGAATCTGGACAGAGTTCTCTTGAGCAGTGGCTCGGCCATGACTCCATCAGAACCACACAAACTAAACTTTACTCAGTTGTAAAAATACTTTACAAAGTAAAAGAATCAAACTTCACATGAAACATGAAGTCATGATGCTCCTCACATTCTCAGACCCTAACCCTCCAATCTGAGTCTGAGAGTTCTGAGCCTAAACTGGCTCTGGTTCTCAACAGGAAACAAATTCCTCAGATTCTTCACTCCTCCTCAGTGCAAAGCACTCTGGGAAATGTAGGCAGCACAGACCACAAGGATCTGAACCAGACCTCAGGGATCTGAACCAGAACACAAGGATCTGAACCGAACCTCAGACCGGAACAGTTCAGGGTTCTAATATTTCTCACTCCTGCTGGACAGTGAATTATATTGAATTTCTTAAAGTCACAACAGCAGTTACCTCGACGGGCGTCACAGAACTGTGTCTGTCTGCCCCTGTGTCTGTGATGAAGAGTGCCCCTGTGTCTGTGATGAAGAGTGCCCCTGTGTCTGTGAGGAAGAGTGCCCCTGTGTCTGTGATGAAGAGTGCCCCTGTGTCTGTGAGGAAGAGTGCCCCTGTGTCTGTGAGGAAGAGTGCCCCCTGTGTCTGTGTGAGGGAGAACTTCCCTGTCCTTAAACCCTCCTTCTGCAGGAAAAACTGCGAAGCCCTTTGGCTTATCAAGTAGAACTAGCCATATAGAACCCTGCCTGTAGAACACGGCTGGTAGAACTCACCCTGAAGACCTCACCATCTAGAACTCGATCCGTAGAACTGACAGTAAAGAACTCACCCTGAAGAACCCGCATTTTAGAACTCACCCTTTTGAACTCACCCTTTAGGACTCGCCCTGTAGAACTTGCCATGTAGAACTCTCGCCCTGTGGAACTCGCCCTCTTGAACACGCCCTGTAGAACTCACCCTCTAGAACTTGCCTTGTAAAACTTGACCTGTAGAACTCTCCATGAAGAACTTGCCATGTATAACTCGCCCTCTAGAACTTGCACCATAGAACGCACCCTCTTGAACTTGCCCTGAAGAGCACAAACCGTAGAACTCGGCCTGTAGAAATCGCCCTGTAGAACACGAGCCGTAGAACTCGCCCTGTAGAACTCGCCCTGTATAACTCGCCCTGTAGCACACGTGCCGTAGAACTCGCCCTGTAGAACTTGCCCTGTAGAACTCGGCCTGTAGAATTCGCCCTGTAGAACACGAAGCGTGAAACTCGGCCTGTAGAACTCGCCCTGTAGAACACGAGCCGTAGAACTCGCCCTGTAGAACTCGCCCTTTAGAACTCGCCCTGTAGCACACGAGCCGTAGAACTCGTTCAGTAGAACTCGTTCAGTAGAACTCGCTCCGTAGAACTCGCTCCGTAGAACTCGCTCAGTAGAACTCGCTCAGTAGAACTCGCTCCTGGGGTAGAACTCGTTCATGACTCGTCAGTAGAAACTCGCTATCGAGAACTCGCTCTGTAGAACTCGCTCAGTAAGAATCGCTCAGTAGAACTCTCGTTCAGAGAAACTCGCTCTGTGAACTCGCTCAGTAGAACTCGTTCAGTAGACTCGTCGTAGAATCGCTCGTAGAAATCGCTCAGTAGAACTCGCTCAGTAGAACTTGTCTCCGTAGAACTCGGTCAGTAGAACTCGCGCTCAGTACAGAACCATCGCTCCAGTAGAACTCGCTCCGTCAAGTAGAACTCGCTCAGTAGAACTCGCTCGTAGAACTCGCTCAGTAGAACTCGCTCCGTAGAACTCTCTCCGTAGAACTCGCCTCAGTAAACTCGCTCGAGAACTCGCTCCGTAGAACTGCTCAGTGGAACTCGTCTCAGTGAGAACTCGTGTCAGTGGAACTCTGCTCAGTGGAAACTCGCTCAAGTGGAACTCGCTCAGTAGAACTCGCTCCGTAGAACTCGCTCCGTAGAACTCGCTCCTGTAGAACTCGCTCAGTAGAACTCGCTCTAGTATGAACTGCGTCAGTAGAAACTCGCTATGTAGAACTCGCTCATGTAGAACTTCGTCAGTAGACTCGTTGTCAGTAAATCGGCTCCGTAGAATCGGTATCCTCAGTAGAAACTGCGCTAGTAGAACTCGCTCCGTAGAACTCGCTCAGTAGAAGCTCAGCTAGTTCTACGCTCGGAACTCGTTGAACTGCGTGGAACTCGGCTCAGTGGACTCGCTCAGTGGAACTCGCTCAGTGGAACTCGCTCGATGGTAGACTCGTTCGTAGGAACCTCGTCTCAGTGAACTCGCTCAGTGAACTCGGCTCCAGTAGAACTCGCATGGAGCTAAATCGCTCAGGTAGAGAACTCGCTCGAGAACTCGTTCAGTCGAACTCGCTTGACTGTCTGAGAAACTCGCTCAGTAGAACTCGCTCGTAGAATGCCCGCCTATATCCCACGTTAGAACCTGCAGTCCGTAGAACTCGCTTCCGGTAGAACTCGCTGGTCTTTACTCCCGTAGAACTCGCTCAGTAAGCACTTCGAGGCATCTGTAGGAAGAACTCGAGTCAGTGTGTGTGACGTGCCCGTGTGGTCGCTAGTATGATTACTCGCATGCCGTAGAATGCTTGCAGGCTACAGTCAGAACTGCGCGCTCCGTAGACTCGCTCCAGTAGAATCACGCTCAAGTAGAACTCGTTCAGTGGAGAACTCCGCTCAGTGGACTCGAGCCTCTAAGAACTCTCGTCTCGTAGATACTTGCCTTCTTAGAACTCGCGTCAGTAGAACGTTGCGCATCCTGGAGTAACTCGCATCGCCTGTAGAACTCGTCTTCAGTAGAATCTCGCACTATCTGTAGATCATCGCTCAGTAAGAATCGCAATACAGATAGCAATCTCGCTCTGTAGAACTGCTCGTTAGAATCGTCAGTTCAGAATACTCGCTCTTAGAAGCTCGCTTCCCATAGGAACTCGGCTCAGTAGAACTCGCTCAGTAGAACTCGTTCCTCCGTAGAACTCGCTCCGTAGAACTCGCTCGTAGAACTCGCTCAGTAGAACTCGCTCATAGAACTCGTTCAGTGGAACTCGCTCAGTGGAATCGCGTCAGTGGAACTCCTCAAGTAGAACTCGCTCAGTAGAACTGCTCTGTGACTCCTCTGTAGAACTCGCTCCGTAGAACTCGCTCACGTAGAACCGCTCAGTAGAACTCGCTCTAGTAGAACTCGCTCAGTAAGGAAATCGCTCTGTAGAACTCGCTAGTAGAAACCTCGCTTCCGTACAACTCAGCTCCGTAGAACTCGGCTCAGTAGAACTCGCTCAGTAGAACTCGCTTCAGAACTGCTAGTAACTCGCATCACGTTAGAACTTCGCTCCGTAGAACTCGCTCCGTAGACTCGCTCCGTAGACTCGTCAGTAGAACTCGCTCAGTAGAAACTCGTTCAGTGAACCGCTCAGTGGAACTCGCTCAGTGGAACTCGCTCAGTAGAATCGCTCCGTAACTCGCTCAGTAGAACTCGCTCAGTAGAACTCGTTCAGTGGAACTGCTAGTGGAACTCGCTCAGTGGAACTCGCTCAGTGGAACTCGCTCAGTAAAACGCTCGTAGAACTCGCCATCCGTAGAAACTCGCTCGTATAGAACTCGCTCGTTAGAACTCGCTCTGTAGAACGTCGCTCAGTAGAACTCGTTCAGTAGAACTCGCTCCTTGAACTCGCCCTCCGTTAGAACTCGCTCAGTAGAACTCCGCTCAATAGAACTCGCTCGTAGAACTCGCTCAGTGGAACTCGCTCAGTAAAACTCGCTCAGTGAACTCGTTCAGTGGAACTCGCTCAGTGGAACTCGACTCAGTGGAACTGCCTCAGTAGAACTCGCTCCGTAGGAACTCGCCTCAGTAGAACTCGCTCCGTAGAACTCGCCAGAGAACTCGCCTCAGTAGAACTCGCTCAGTAGAACTCGCTCTGTAAACTCGCTCAATAGAAACTCGTTCAGTTAGAACTCGCTCCGAGAACTCGCTCGTAAAATCGCTCAGTAGAACTCGCCCGTAGAATCGACTCAGTAGAACTCGTTCAGTGGAATCGCTCAGTGGAACTCGCTCGTGGAACTCGCCATCAGGGGAATCGCTCAGTGAACTCGCTCTGTAGAATCGTTCAGTGGGAACTCGCTCAGTGAGAAACTCGCTCATGGAACTCGCTCAGTAGAAGCTCGTCTTGTCCGTTATAACTCGCTCAGTAGAACTCGCTCCGTAGAACTCGCTCTGTTAGAACTCGCTCAGTAAGAACTCGCTCTGTAGAAACTCGTTCAGGTGGAACTCGCTCTGATTAGAACTCGCCTCAGTAGAACGTCGCTCAGTAGAACTCGCGTCCGAGAACTCGCTCAGTAGAACTCGCTGTAGAACTCGCTCCAGTAGAACTCGCTCCGTAGAACTCGCTCGAGTTAGAACTCGCTCAGGTAGAACTCGTCAGTGGAACGTCGCTCAGGGAGACCTCGCTCGAGTAGAACTCGCTCGTAGGAACTCGCTCAGTAGAACTCGTTCAGGAACTCGCTCAGTAGAACTCGCTCAGTAGAACTCGCGCCGTAGAACTCGCTCCGTAGAACTCGCTCAGTAGAACTCGCTCCGTAGAACACGCTCAGTAGAACTCGCTCCGTAGAACTCGCTCCGTAGAACTCGTTCAGTAGAACTCGCTCCGTAGAACTCGCTCCGTAGAACTCGCTCCGTAGAACTCGCTCTGTAGAACTCGCTCAGTAGAACTCGCTCCGTAGAACTCGCTCAGTAGAACTCGCTCCGTAGAACTCGCTCCGTAGAACTCGCTCCGTAGAACTCGCTCAGTAGAACTCGCTCCGTAGAACTCGCTCAGTAGAACTCGCTCCGTAGAACTCGCTCCGTAGAACTCGCTCCGTAGAACTCGCTCAGTAGAACTCGCTCTGTAGAACTCGCTCAGTAGAACTCGTGTCTAAAAGTCAAGAGAACCTTTATGTGTTGAACCAGCAGATTTGTTTTATTTTGGATGTAAGTGAGCTTTACAAATACCACAGAGTTTGTGAATGTGTATTGCCCCTATTAAATAAATAAAGTCGCATAGTGCACCTTTAAACAAAGATTGACTTTTTAAAATTAATTTTTAATTCGTATTTTCTACATATTTATTTCAATGTTTCTGATTCAGAATCGGTGAGTTGTAATACCTTACTTTTCCAGCAGAGGTCTCTGTCTCTGCTGAATAACACAGAGAGTGCAGTTCCTCTGAAGTTCCAGCAGAGGGAGCTGTGTTGCAGAGCCTCACTCGGCCTGAGGAGGCGCTGTCTCTCCTGTGAGTCAGCGCTGATGCAGCAGAGGATGCTGGGAGACGGAGGAGGCAGAAGGATGCTACTGTGCTCCTCGTCTCCTCTCCTAGCTCCTCGTCTCCTGTGTCTTAGCTCCTATCTCCTCACCTCCTGTCTCCTCATCTCCTAGCCCCTGTCTCCTCATCTCCTCGTCTCCTCACTCCCTCGTCTCCTCGGTTCCCGTCCTCACTGCAGAGGAGCAGCTCGGGGGCTAACGCAGCAGCTAACCATTCATTTCCCTGTGTGTGAGAGGGCCACAGACTAATATAAGAGAAGCAAACACATGGGACTGCACTGAAGAACCCCCGAGGAACCCCTGAGGAACGTCTCAGAACATGGAGGAGCCCAGGGTCCAACAGACACTGTGAGTAAGGCTGAACTTCAGTTCCTCCTCGTGTCATCTTCATAAACTCTTCACTCTGTTGTTGTTGTTGTTGTTATTGTTGTTATAATATTGACCAAATCTTAAACTTCACTTTTTAAACAGATTTCTCCTCATTTAGTTTGTTTTTGTTTTTGTTTCCTGCACTTCACAAGTTCATGTCTGTCTATATGACCAGACCTGGTTTAGTCCTGCTCCAGACCTGGTTTAGTCCTGCTCCAGACCTGGTTTAGTCCTGCTCCAGACCTGGTTTAGTCCTGCTCCAGACCTGGTTTAGGCTCCAGAACCTTGGTTAGTCTCGCTCCAGACCTGGTTTAGTCCATGCTCCAGACTGGTTTAGTCCTGCCTCACAGACCTGGTTTAGTCTGCTCCAGACCTGGTTTAGTCCTGCTCCAGACCTGGTTTAGTCCTGCTCCAGACCTGGTTTAGTCCTGCTCCAGACCTGGTTTAGACCTAGCTTTAGTCCTGCTCCAGACCTGGTTTAGTCCTGCTCCAGACCTGTTTATGTCCTGCTCCAGACCTGGTTTAGTCCTGCTCCAGACCTGGTTAGACCTGCTTTAGTCCTGCTCCGACCTGGTTAGTCCTGCTCCAACCTGTTTAGTCCTGCTCAGCTGGTTTAGACGCTGCTTTAGTCTGCTCCAGACCTGCTTTAGTCCTGCTCCAGGACCTGCTTTTAGTACCTGCTCCAGACTGGCTTTAGTCCTGCTCCCAGACCCTGGTTTAGTTCTGCTCCAGACCTTCTTGTAGCTTGGCTTTTTTGTGCTGATTAAAGATTTATTTGTAACATTTTGATAACGAGCTCTTTTCAAATGTATTGTAATTTAATATTCCATAAACGATTTTGTGACGAGCGCATTCTATTTATCTTTATTTGAGCTTATTTATACGAAGACAATGTTGGACATCAAAAACATAAATAAAAAGTACATGTCCCAGTACATGTCCCATTTACATGTCCCAGTACATGTCCCAGTGTGTACATGTCCCAGTACATGTCCCAGTACATGTCCCAGTACATGTCCCAGTACATGTCCCAGTGTGTACATGTCCAAGTACATGTCTCAGTGTGTACATGTCCCAGTACATGTCCCAGTGTGTACATGTCCCAGTACATGTCCCAGTACATGTCTCAGTGTGTACATGTCCCAGTACATGTTTCAGTGTGTACATGTCCCAGTACATGTCTCAGTGTGTACATGTCCCAGTACATGTCCCAGTGTGTACATGTCCAAGTACATGTCTCAGTGTGTACATGTCCCAGTACGTGTCTCAGTGTGTACATGTCCCAGTACGTGTCTCAGTGTGTATATGTCCCAGTACGTGTCTCAGTGTGTACATGTCCCAGTACGTGTCTCAGTGTGTACATGTCCCAGTACGTGTCTCAGTGTGTACATGTCCCAGTACATGTCCCAGTGTGTACATGTCCCAGTACATGTCTCAGTGTGTACATGTCCCAGTACATGTCCCAGTACATGTTTCAGTGTGTACATGTCCCAGTACATGTCTCAGTGTGTACATGTCCCAGGTTTATTACCGGTTACTGCTGAAAACACTTTGATTTAGTACACTATGATTTTGTTGTTTGTTTTATATCTTCGTGTTTTCTTTCACAGGAAGTCGAGTCCCGGCTCAGGGGGCGGGGCCGTGTTTGATTGACAGCTGTCACATCAGGATCATGGCCAAAAAAGGCAATGGGGGGCGGGGCAAAGCCGACACCATGGCAACGCTGCAGGCGGCAAATGAGGAGCTGCGATCCAAACTGACGGAGATTCAAATCGAGCTCCAGCAGGAAAAGAGCAAGGTACAAAATATACTTCTACTGCTACAAATAGTGCTGCAAATACTGCTACTGCTGCTGAAACAACTACACTGCATCAAGAAAAGAACAAGGTAAAGACTACTGTAAGTAGTACTTCTGCTGCTGAAAATACTACTTTACTACAGAAGGATAATATATATATATATATATATATATATATATATATATATATATATATATATATATATATATATATATATATATATATATATATATATATATATATATATATATATATATATTCTCAGTGTGTGCTTTTACAAAGAACTTTTACATAACACTAACCAGCACTTTTACACAGCACTAAAACAAAACTTTTTTACACTGCACTAACAGTATTTTACACAGTCTAAACATACTTTACACGTATTAACAGAACTTTTACTCAACACTAACAGGTACTTTTTACACAGCACATAACAGAACCTTTTAACAGTATAAACGTTGTACTTTTACAATGCACTAACAGTACTTTACACAAGCACTAACAGTACTTTTACACAGCACTAACAGTACTTTTACACAGTATTAACGGATATTTCTACTCAACACTAACAGTACTTACACAGTATTAACAGTACTTTTACCACCAACACTAACAGTTACTTTTACACAGCACTAACAGAACTTTTACACAGCACTAGCAGTACTTTTAACATAGTACTAACAGTACTTTTACACAGTATTAACAGAACTTTTACTCAACAACTAACAGGTTACTTTTTACACAAGCACTAACAGTACTTTTACACATATTAACAGTACTTTTACACAGCACTGACAGTCTTTTACACAGCACTAACACGCTTTTTTACACAGTACTAACAGTACCTTTACACAACATAACAGAACTTTTTACAAAGCACTAACAGAACTTTTACAAAGCACTAACAGAACTTTTACACAGCACTAACAGAACTTTTACACAGCACTAACAGTACCTTTACAACAAGCACTAACAGTAAACTTTTACACAGCAACTATCATACTTTTACCACAGCACTAACAGAAAATCTTTTACACTAGCACTAACAGTACTTTTATCACAGTACTAACAGTACTTTTACACAGTACTAAAATTACTTTTACCACAACCACTACAAGTACTTTTACACGACACTAACATTACTTTTACACAGCACTAACAGAACCTTTTACGCAGCACTAACAGTACTTTATACACTATACTAACATTACTTTTACACAGCACTAAACAGTACTTTTACACAGCACTAACAGTACTTTTTACACTAGCACTAACAGAACTTTAACACAGTATTAACAAACTGTTTAACTCAACACTAACATTACTTTTACACAGTATTAACAAGTACTTTTTCACAGTATTAACAACTTTTTACACACACTAACAGTACTTTACACAGCAGCTAACAGTTACTTTTACACAGCACTAAATGTACTTTTACACAGAACAACAGTACTTTTACACAGTATTAACAGAACTTTTACACAGCATAACAGTACTTTTTACACAGCACAAAACATATTTTTACACAGTTATTAACAGAACTTTTACTCAACACTAAACCAGTACTTTTACACCATTATTAACAGTACTTTTACACATCACTGACAGTACTTTTACACAGCACTAACAGTATTTTACACAGTAACTAACAGTACCTTTACACAACCACTAACAGAACTTTTACACAGCACTAACAGAACTTTTACATACCACTAACAGATACTTTTACACTAGCACTAACAGTACTTTTACACAGTACTAACAGTTAACTTTACACAAGCACTAACAGTACTTTAACACAGCACTAACAGTACTTTTACACAGCACTAACAGAACTTTTACACAGCACTAAACAGTACTTTTACACAGTAACTAACGTACCTTTACACAGTACTAACAGTACTTTTACACAGTACTAACAGTACTTTTACACAACCACCTAACAGTACTTTTACACAATTGAGTAACAGTACTTTTACACTAGCACTAAACAGAACTTTTACACAGCCACTAACAGTACTTTACACGTACTAACAGTACCTTTACACAGCACTAACAGTACTTTTACACACACTACAGTTACTTTTACACAGCACTTAATAGAACTTTTACACAACACAACTAGTACTTTAAAACAACACTAACAGAACTTTTACACAGTATTAACAGAAACTTTTACTCAACACTAACAGTACTTTTACAACAACACTAACATACTTTTACACAACACTAAACAGAACTTTACACAGTATTAACAGAACTTTTACTTCAACACTAACATTACTTTTACACATATTAACAGTACTTTTACACAGTATGTAACAGTACACTTTTACACAACACTAACAGTACTTTTACACAACACTAACAGACTTTTACACAACACTAACAGAACTTTTAACACAGTACTTAAACATTACCTTTTACACAGCACTAACAGTACTTTTACAACAGCACTACAGTACTTTTACACAGTATTAACAGATCTTTTACACAGTATTAAAACAGAAACTTTTACTCAACACTAACAGTACTTTTACACATTATTAACAGTACTTTTACACATCACTGACAGACTTTTACACAGCACTACAGCTACTTTTACACAGTACTAACAGTACCTTTACACAACACTAACAGAACTTTTTTTACACAGCACTAACAGAACTTTTACACACCTAACAGAACTTTTACCAACAAGCACTAAACAGGTTACTTTTTACACATACTAACCAGTACCTTTACACAGCACTCAACAGTACTTTTACACA
Organism: Chaenogobius annularis; assembly: GCA_015082035.1. Classification (NCBI taxonomy): domain Eukaryota; kingdom Metazoa; phylum Chordata; class Actinopteri; order Gobiiformes; family Gobiidae; genus Chaenogobius; species Chaenogobius annularis. The sequence continues at coordinate 31,382 of BJKM01000828.1, forward strand.
GCACTAACAGTACTTTTTTACACAGGCAACTAACAAACATTTTACACAGCACTAACAGTACTTTTACAACAGATACTAAACAGTACTTTACACTTAGTACTAACAGTTTACTTTACACAGTACTAACAGTACTTTTACACAACACTAACAGTACTTTTACACATTAGTAACAGTACTTTTACACGTAGCACTAACAGAACTTTTACACAGCACTAACAGTACTTTTTACACAGTACTAACAGTACCTTTACACAGCCACTTAACAGTACTTTACACAGCACTAACAGTACTTTACACAGCACTAATAGAACTTTACACAAACACTAAACAGTACTTTTACACAACACTAACAGAACTTTTACACAGTATTAACAGAACTTTTACTCAACAACTAACAGTACTTTTACACAACACTAACAGTACTTTTACACAACACTAACAGAACTTTTACAGCAGTATTAACAGAACTTATACTCAACATAACATTACTTTTAACACAGTATTAACAGTACTTTTACACAGTTATTAACAGTACTTTTACACAACACACTAACAGTACTTTTACAACAACACTAACAGTACTTTTACACAAACACTAACAGAACTTTTACACAGTACTAACAGTACCTTTTACACCAGCACTAACAGTACTTTTACACAGCACTAACAATACTTTTACACAGTTATTACAGAACTTTACACAGCAACTAACATGTACTTTTACACAGCACTAACAGTACTTTTACACAGTATTAAACAAGAACTTTTTACACATCACTGGACAGTACTTGTTACCCACAGCACTAACAGTACTTTTACACAGTACTAACAGTACCTTTACACAACACTAACAGAAACTTCTTACACAGCACTAACCAGAACTTTTACACAGCACTAACAGAACTTTTACACAGCGTACTACAGTACTTTTACACGTTTACTAACAGTACCTTTACACAGAAACATACTTTTACCACACACTAACAGTACTTTTACACATTCCACTAACAAACTTTTACACTAGCACTAAAACATACTTTTACACAGTACTAACCAGTACCTTTACCACAGTACTAACAGTAACTTTTACACAGTTACAACAGTACTTTTACCACAACACTAACCACCTACTTTTACACAGCAGTAACAGTACTTTATACACAAGCACTAACAGAACTTTTACACAGCACTAACAGTTACTTTTTACACAGTACTAACAGTACTTTTACACAGCACTAACAGAACTTCTTTACACAGTTATAAACTGTTACTTTTACCAATGCCACTAACAGTACTTATTACACAGCACTACAGTACTTTGACACAGCACTAACAGAAACCTTTTACACAGCACTAACAGAACTTTTACCACACCACTAACAGAAAAACTTTACACAAGCACTAACAGTACTTTACACATGCACTAACAGTACTGTTTACCCACAGCAACGAACAGTACTTTTACACACACTAACAGAACCTTTTACACAGCACTAACAGTACTTTTACACAAGTACTAACAGTATTTTACCACAGTACTAACAGTTTACTTTTACACAGTTACTAACAGTAACCTTTACACAGCACTAACAGTACTTTTACACAGCACTAACAGTACTTTTACACAGCACTAATAGAACTTTACACAAACACTAACAGTACTGTTTACACAACACTAACAGAAACTTTTACACAGTTATTAACAGAACTTTTACTCAACACTAACAGTACTTTTACACAACACTAACAGTAACTTTTAAACACAACACTAACAGAACTTTTACACCAGTATTAACAGAACTTTTACTCAACACTAACATTACTTTTACACAGTATTAACAGTACTTTTACACAGTATTAACAGTACTTTTTACCACAACCAAACTAACAGACTTTTACACAGGCCCACTAACAGAACTTTTAAACAAGCATAACAGTAAACTTTTTACCACAGCACTAACAGAACTTTTACACCAGTAATTTAACAGTACGTTACCACAGCACTAACAGACTTTTACACAGTACCAAACAGTACTTTTACAACAGTATTACAGTACTTTTACACAGCACTAACAGTATTTTTACAACAGCACTAAACAGTACTTTTACACAGCACTAACATACTTTTACACAGTACTAACAAGTACCTTTACACAGCACTAACAGTACTTTTACACAATACTAACAGTACCTTTAACACAGCACTAACAGTAACTTTTACACAAGCACTAATAGAACATTTACACAGCACTAACAGTACTTTTACACTGCACCAAAATACTTTACACAGCACTAAACAGAACATTTACACAGCACTAACAGTACTTTTACACCAGCACTGAACAGTACTACAACAGTACTAACAGTACTATTTACACAGCACTTACAGCCATATAAATAGGTGTATTTTTCTAAAGGACCGGAACAGGGGCGCCATCAAGAAGAGAATTTCCACATTCTTTAAGTGATGGACATTTCTGTTCCGTCAGATTTATAGAAATCATATGCCGCAGGCATTTATGTTTCCGTCCCTTCAATTGAGACCACATAAATTTGTTTCAGAATTGTCTAAATGTATTGGGCAGACAATGCATGCCCCAGTGGATTAAGGACGGCAGCACGATATGCCAAAGCTCCATGTACAGCCGGCCGCAGTGTTGTTGAGTTCGACTTCAAGGCTTGACAGTGTACTGCATGTCCTTCCCTCCTCTCTCGTTCCTATTTTCACGCTAAGTAGTAAATAAAGCATTTTGGCTGAAAATACAATGCAAATACAGGGGATCAGAGAGCACTTGCCCTGCCTCACCCCTCTTAAAACATTCTTTTGTCCTTTATTACAGGTTAGCAGACTCGAGCGTTGAAGAAGACTCAGGAAGCTGAAAAGCAGAAACATCACCGCTTTACCGCCGCTCTCACCTGCGCTCAGGTCAAACTCCATGAGGATGAAGATGCGTAATCGTGGGCGGAGGTCAGGAGCAGTTATTACGGCAAACGAGATGGACGCTGATGAGATCATCAAAATCATAGGACCAGGAGACCTCCACCGATCAAACGCGCTCTGTGATCCAGCCTCCAACAGGGCTCTACTGACAAGGTACGAGTACTGCTGTACTACTGAACGAAGTACTCAGAATTCAGAATCAGAATCAGAAATTTATTGCCATTGTCAATGAACAAAATTCAAAAACGTAGGAACTTGTCTCGGCCTTAAGGTGCAACATAAAACACTGAGTAATAATAAAACAACATATATTCAATCAAAAAAGTACTGCTGTTACTACTGGTATTACTACTGGTACTACTGGTACTACGAGTACTATTACTACTTCGACTGCTACAACTGGTACTACTAATTTGGAACTGAATCGCTTGATTCCGGAAGTAAATTTCTCATACATTTTCCATGGACTTTTTGAAAACAAAAGATTAAGTTTCTTTCACATTTTAGAGTGTGACGATGTCATCTGAATCTCAGCTGGAGGAGGGGCTGTGGAACTTCTCAAGACATTTCCCAGATCTTAACTCCTTGTCATTCTTAGTTTGGTTTTGGCTCCACTTGTCATATTAATCGTCTCTCTTCAAATTGTTTCCCTGACAACAATCACATGTTTGGAGTCACATTGTTCAGCTCATTCCGAGACAGAGAAGACGTTGAACTTCCTGGGTTGTCTTGTTTCTTCTGGATAGGCCCAGTAATTGGACCTGTGCTTAGCCTTTTAACTCCTTATTTGATTATTTCTAAATATCTATGGTAAAAACTAATGAATGAAACTTACTTCTGGAACATTTCTACGGCTCACAAAGAAGTTCAACCACTCTTAGTCTCCAGTTTACAACCAGGGTCTAAACCAGAGCAAAACCACGATTTAACCAGGTCCAAGCAGGATGCCCTGGTGATGAGTAAAATAATCTGCGTCATCTCTTGTTCTTCTCGCTCCCGCAGGTCCGTTCCTCAATCCTCATGGAGCTGGAGGAAACTTGCTTTTTGTGGTTTCATTGGTTCTAACCGGATTCTTCTCCTTCCTGCAGGTCCACTCCCCTCTACTTGCAGAGCTGGAGCAAACGCAGCATTCCTGGTCTCGTTCCTGGTCTCGTTCCTGGTCTCGTTCCTGGTCTCGTTCCTGGTCTCGTTCCTGGACTCGTTCCTGGTCTCATTCCTTTGTTCTGACCTAGTTCTCCTCATTCCCACATGTCCGTTCTTCTCCCCTCGCCAAGCTGAAGGAAACATGGCATTCCTGGTCTCGTGCCAAGTCTCATTGCTGGTCTCGTTTCTGCTCTTGGTTCTTCTAGTTTCTGCAGGTTCTTTCTTCTGTCCTTGCTGAGCTGAGACCAGGCGGACAAGGAGCGGACTTGTTCCTGGTCTCGTTCCTGGTTCTGACCCAGTTCTTCTTGCTCCTACAGGTCCGTTCTTCTCTCCTCGCTGAGCTGGAGGAGACACGTCGTTCCTGGGACTTGGAGCGGACTCGTCTTCAACAGGAGGTTCTGGAGCTTCGCGGATCCAAACGAAGTACGGAGGACGCGCTAAATTCTGCCCAAGAGAACGTCCAGGCCCGGTCCAATGAGCTGCGGAGCGCCCACTACAGGCACCAGGAGGAACTGCAGCGCACCAGGAGGGAGAGTGAGAAGGAGATACGCAGATTGGTGAGAAAGAAAGAGAACTTGGAATGACTCTTTTTGTGGCTGAGATTGTGCCTCATGATTATGAAGTATAATTCAGGAGGATTTGGATTAGATTTATGTTTGTTATAGAGTAAGGGTTTGGCTAACCCAGACCAAGAGCTCTAATGTGAACCTGACCCAGACCAAGAGCTCTAATGTGAACCTGACCAGGACCAAGAGCTCTAATTTGAACCTGACCCAGACCAAGAGCTCTAATGTGAACCTGACCCAGACCAAGAGCTCTAATGTGAACCTGACCCAGAGCTCTAATGTGAACTTGACCCAGACCAAGAGCTCTAATGTGGAACTGACGCAGACCAAGCCGCTCTAATGTGAACCTGACCCAGAGCTCTAATGTGAACTTGACCCAGAACCAGAGCTCTAATGTGAACCTGACCCAGACCAAGAGCTCTAATGTGAACCTGACCCAGAGCAAGAGCTCTAATTTAAACCTGACCAGACCAAGAGCTCTAATGTGAACCTGACCCAGACCAAGAGCTCAAATGTAAACCTGACCCAGACCAAGCGCAAGTGAACCGACCCAGACCAAGCGCTCTAATGTGAACTTGACCAGACCAAGATCTCTAATGTGAACCTGACCCAGACAAAGAGCTCTAATGTGAACCTGACCCGGACCAGAGCTTTAATGTGAACCTGACCCAGACCAAGAGCTCTAATGTGAACCTAACCCAGACCAAGAGTTCTAATTTGAACCTGACCCAGACCAAGAGCAAGTGAACCTGACTCAGACCAAGAGCAACTGAACCTGACCCAGACCAAGAGCTCTAATGTGAACCTGACCCAGACCAAGAGCTCTAATGTGACCTGACCCAGACCAAGAGCTCGAATGTGAACCTGACCCAGACCAAGCGCAAGTGAACCTGACTCAGACCAAGATCAACGAACTGACCAGACAGAGCTCTAATTGAACCTGACCCAGACCAAGAGCTCTAATGTGAACCTGACCCAGACCAAGAGCTCTAATGTGAACCTGACCCAGACCAAGAGCTCTAATGTGAACCTTGACCCAGACCAAGAGCTGTAATGTGAACCTGACCCAGACCAAGAGCTCTAATGTGAACCTGACCCGGACCAAGAGCTCTAATGTGAACCTGACCCAGACCAAGAGCTCTAATGTGAACCTGACCCGGCCAAGAGCTCTAATGTGAACCTGACCCAGACCAAGAACTCTAATGTGAACCTGACGCCAGACCAAGAGCTCTAATGTGAACCTGACCAAGACCAAGAGTTCGAATGTGAACCTGACCCAGACAAAGAGCTCTAAAGTGAACCTGACCCAGACCAAGAGTTCTAATGTGAACCTGACCCGGACCAAGAGCAAGTGAACCTGACCCAGACCAAGAGCAAGTGAACTGACCCAGACCAAGAACTCTAATGTGAACCTGACCCAGACCAAGGGCTCTAATGTGAACCTGACCAAGACCAAGAGCTCGAATGTGAACTTGACCCACCAGACCAAGAGCTCTAAAGTGAACCTGACCCAGACCAAGAGCTCTAAAGTAAACCTGACCCAGACCAAGAGCTCTAATGTGACCCAGACCAAGAGCTCTAATGTGAACTTGACCCAGACCAAGAGCTCTAATGTGAACTTGACCCAGACCAAAGCAAGTGAACCTGACCCAGACCAAGAGCTCTAAAGTAAACCTGACCCAGACCAAGAGCTCTAATGTGAACCTGACCCAGACCAAGAGCTCTAATGTGAACTTGACCCAGACCAAGAGCAAGTGAACCTGACCCAGACCAAGAGCTCTAAAGTAAACCTGACCCAGACCAAGAACTCTAAAGTGAACCTGGCCCAGACCAAGAGCTTTAATATGAACTTGACCCAGACCAAGAGCTCTAACGTGAACTGAACCCAGACCAAGAGCTCTAACGTGAACTTGACCCAGACCAAGAGCTCTAATGTGAACTTGACCAGACCAAGAGTCTAATGTGAACCTGACCAACAAAGCTCGAATGTGAACTTGACCCAGACCAAGAGCTCTAAAGTGACCTGACCCAGACCAAGAGCTATAATGTGAACCTGACCCAGACCAAGAGCTCTAATTTGAACTTGACCCAGACCAAGAGCAAGTGAACCTGACCCAGACCAAGAGCTCTAAAGTAAACTGACCCAGACCAAGAGCTCTAATGTGAACCTGACCCAGACCAAGAGCAAGTGAACTGACCCAGACCAAGAGTCTAAGTAACCTGACCCAGACCAAGAGCTCTAAAGTAAACCTGACCAGACCAAGAACTCTAAAGTGAACCTGACCCAGACCAAGACGCTCTAATATGAACTTGACCGCAGACCAAGAGCTCTAACGTGAACTTGACCCAGACAAGACGCCTCTAACGTGAACTTGACCAGACCAAGAGCTCTAAAGTAACCTGACCCAGACCAAGAGCTCTAATGTGAACCTGACCCAGACCAAGACCTCTAATGTGAACCTGACCAGACCAGAGACCTCTAATGTGAACCTGACCAAGACCAAGAGCTCGAATGTGAACCCTGACCAAGACCAAGAGCTCGAAATGTGAACTTAACCAGACCAAGAGCTCTAAAGTGAACCTGACCCAGACCAACAGACTCTAATGTGAACCTGACCCAGACCAAGAGCCTCTAATGTGAACCTGACCAAGACCAAGAGCTCGAATGTGAACTTGAAGCCTCAGACCAAGAGCTCTAATAGTGAACCTGACCCAGACCAAGAGCTGAGCTCTAATGTGAACCTGACCCGGACCAAGAGCAAGTGAACCTGACCCAGACCAAGAGCTCTAAAGTAAACCTGACCCAGACCAAGAACTCTAAAGTGAACCTGACCCAGACCAAGAGCTCTAATATGAACTTGACCCAGACCAAGAGCTCTAACGTGAACTTGACCCAGACCAAGAGCTCTAACGTGAACTTGACCCAGACCAAGAGCTCTAACGTGAACTTGACCCAGACCAAGAGCAGGTGAACCAGTCTGAACCAGTCTGAATCAGGACCAGTCCAAACGTGGCTTTTGATACTCTTTGTGTCTTGTTTATTTCAGATGGAGGAAATCCGTTTAAAGGACCGGGCGGTCTCAGTTCTGGACAAAGCACTCGGTCTTCAGGCTGGACACGCCCACAGGCTACAACTGCAGACTCAAGCAGCCGAGCAGCAAATCGCAGCGCTCCGAGATGCACAGAGGGCGGGACCAGGGCCAGGACAGGCCAATCAGAGTGTAAGAGACACACAGGGAATAAACTTACCAAATCTATATTTAATTTAGGATTTTCAAGGACTTTTCGGTCTTTAATTTATCATATTTAGTTTTTTCTCCAGAGGACAATGGTGTTTTTGGATTATTATCCCTCCATCCATTTTATTCTGCTTTATCTGGGGTCGGGTTGCCGAGGCAGCAGTCTGAGCAGGGAGGCCCAGACCTCACTTCTTCTAGCTCCTCTGGGGGGATCCCAAGGCGTTCCCAGGCCTCATCACCTGGACGGAGCGAGTCAAATTTGGACCATGGCCTCAGATTTGGAGGTGCTGATGTTCATCCCATTCTCGTCACACTTGGCTGAAAACCATCCCATTGCATGGTACAGGTCCAGGACAACATTATCTGCAAATGGCAGAGATGAGATCCTGTGGTCTCCAAACCGGACACCTTCTGACCCCTGACTGCGCCGAGAAATTCTGTCTATGAAAACAATGAACAGAACCGGTGACAAAGGGCAGCCCTGAGGACTCCAACACGCACTGGGAACAGATCTGACCTACTGACAGCAAAGAACACAGCTCCTGCTCCGGTCAGACAGGGACCGAACTGCCCTGAGCAAAGGGTCCCATATTACCGGAGCACCACCCCCAAAGGACACCACGCGGGACATGGTTGAAAGCCTTCGCCAAATTCACAAAGCAGATAAGCACATATACTCCAGATGAAAGGATCTACATCTGCCAAACGGTTCTTTATCTGCCTCTAAGAACTGGTTCTCTTCTTGAGTGGTTCCAGATCCACAGTCTATCTGCACATTGAAGTGTGTCCGCCTGTCTGTCCGAGGGAACTTTGGGACACTTGTCTAAAGACAGGGGACTTTGTGATGTTTGTCTAAGGACAGAGTCTTCCGCCTCAGAGTCCTCAGCCTCAGTGGGATTGACGAGATCCTTCAGGTATTCCTTCCACTGCCTGACAACCTCCTCAGTCGAGGTCGACAGCACCACCTGCCCTGTAAAAGGTGTTGGTGTAGAACTGCTTCCATCTCCTGAGGTATTGGACGGTTTGCCAGAATTTCTTTCAGGCCGACCAATAGTCGCCATTATCGCCATTCCGGGCGACGTAATGGATCTAGATTTTTCACTCATCATAAGGGTTTTGGAACCATACTTGGTCTGGCTTGTCGCCTAGGACCTGTTTATCATGGGAGACCTTACCAGGGGCATAAAGCCCCAGACAACATATCGTATAGGATCATCCGAGCACTCTAACCCCTCCACCACGTTAAGGTGGTGGTTCAAGGAGATGATCGTATTTACTTTTATTTTCTCTCAGATTCCCGAGGACAGAGACCTTCGGCGCTTTCAGCTCAAGATTGCAGAGCTGAGTTCAGTCATCAGAAAACTGGAGGATCGGAACGCGCTCCTGTCGGAGGAACGCAATGAACTGGTAAAAATGGTTTGTTTTTGCTCAAAGGTTTACAAAGATCTGCGTCAGAGAAACTGAGCTGCTGTTATTTTTTACCAGGTTATGTGTATTTTATGAATCATGTTTTTCATTTCTCTTGTGTTGTAGTTGAAGCGTCTCCGTGACACCGAATCTCAGTTTCTTCCGGTTCTGGACAAAAACAAACGTCTGAGTAAAAAGAACGAGGAGCTGGCTCTGAGCGTGCGACGCCTCGGGAACAAACTACGATTTGTGACGCAGGAGAACATGGAAATACAGTCCATGGTGAGATTCTACTATTACTACTACTACTACTACTACTGTCATTGAAGTACTACTACTACATTCTTTTTCCACAATAGCCTCAGAAAGTGATGCCCTTATTGAACTCACACATGTTTCTCTGCAGCGGAGGCCGTCGTCGCTGAACGACCTGGACCGCTCCCATTGTTCCGGTTTCCACGGTTACGGCGTGGATGAGAGAGAGATGGAATTTCTACGGTTACAGGTGATGGAGCAGCAGAACATCATCGATGACCTCAGCAAGGTAAAACCCTGCCCACACGTGGTGAAACCATTTGCAGTATAAAAGTCATAAGTTACAATGTTTACAAGACTTTAGTCACGTAAAGAAAAGAAGCAGGAGCAGAAACACCAAAAGAGCTTTTTAAACAGACTTATGAAAAGTAAAATACACGGTCGTGATGACCTCTGTGAGTGACCTTTGTGAGTGACCTCTGTGAGTGACATCTGTGAGTGACCTCTTTGAGTGACCTCTGTGACCTCTGTGAGTGACCTCTGTGAGTGACCTCTGTGAGTGACCTTTGTGAGTCTGTGAGTAGTGATCCTCTGTGACCCTCTGTGAGTGACGTCTGTGAATACGTGCATTTCGTACGTCTGTAGTGACCTCGGATGACCTCGTAGACCTGTGGACCTCTGTGCTCTTGAGTGACCTTGAGTGACTTCTGCCTGTGAGTGACCGTCTGTGACGAGTGACCTCTGTGACCTCCGTGAGTGACTCTTGTGAGTGACCTCCTTGACATCTGTGAGTGCGTCTCTGTGAGTGACTCTGTGATGACTCTGTGAGTGACCTCTGTGAGTGACCTCTGTGAGTGACCTCTGTGAGTGGACGCTTCTGTGAGTGACCTCTGTGACCTCTGGAGTGACGTCTGTGAAGTGACTCTGTGAGTGACCTCTGTGAGACCTCTGTGAGTGACTCTGGAGTGACTCTTGAGTGACCTCTGTGACTCTGTGAGTGACTCCGTGGTGAGTGACGTCTGTGAGTGACGCTTGAGTGACCTCTGTGATGACCTCTGTGTAGCTTGACCTTGTGCTTGAGTGACCTCGACCATGTGAGTGACCTTGTGACCTCTTGAGAGTGCTCTGGAAGTGACCTCTTGAGTGACCTCTGTGACCTCTGAGTGACTCTGTGAGTGCCTCTGTGACGTGACCTCTTGTGACCTCTGTGAGTGACCTCTTCGGAGTGACGTCTGTGAGTGAGTCTTGAGTGACTCGTGAACGATGACCTCTGTGAGTGACCTCTGTAGTACCCGTGGTGACCTCTGTGAGACCTCTTGACCTGACTCTGTGAGGACGTCGTGAGTGACCGCTGTGAGTGACCTCTGTGATGGACCTTAGGACTCTGTGACTCTGTGACTCTGTGAGTGACCTCTGTGAGTGACCTCTGTGACGCCTCTGGACTCTGTGAGTGACCTCTGTGAGTGACGTCTGTGGAGTGACGTCTGTGAGTGACCTCTGTGAGTGACCTCTTGCTGTGAGTGACCTCTGTGATGACCCTGCTGAGGCGACCTCTGTGAGTGACCTCTGTGAGGTGACCTCTGTGTGTTTGAGTGACGTCTTGTGAGTGACCTCTGGGAGTGACCTCTGTGAGTGACCTCTGTGAGTGACCTCTGTAAGTGACCTCTGTGGTGACCTTTGTGACCCTGTGAGTGACCTCTGTGAGTGACTCTGTGAGTGACCTTGTGAGTGACCTCTGTGATGTGACCTTTGTGACCTCTGTGACGCTCTGTGACTCTGTGAGTGATCTCTTTGACCTCTCTGTGACCTCTGTGACCCCTCTGTGATCTCTGACCTTAGGCTCTGGAGACGGCTGGCTACGTCAAGAATGTCATTGTGAAGTATGACTTTGTGACGAGTGTTCACACACATGAATATAAACATGCACAGAGAACAGAAGTATTTAATCATGATGATAATAATAATGCGACAGTACAACAGAACATGATGCAAGTCCTACAAACAAATCCCATGGAGTCCAAAGTCTACACCTGAGAGTGAGAGTCTGAGAGTGAGGGTCTGAGAGTGGAGATCTTAGAGTGAGGTCTGAGAGTGAGGGTCTTGAGAGTGAGAGTCTGAGAGTGAGCAGTTGAGAGTCTGAGTACAGAGTCTGAGGTACAGAGAGTCTAGGTGAGAGTCTGGAGTGAGAGTGCTGAGAGTCTGAGTACTGAGAGTCTGAGTACGAGAGTCTGAGATGAGAGTTCTTAGGTAGAAGTCTGAGGGAGTAATAGAGTGAGAGTCTTAGAGTGAGAGTCTGAGAGTGAGAGTCTGAGAGTGAGAGTCTGAGAGTGAGAGTCTGAGAGTAGGTGAGAGTCTGAGAGTGAGGGTCTGAGAGTGAGAGTCTGAGAGTGAGAGTCTGAAGTGAGAGTCTTAGAGTGAGGGTCTGAGAGTGAGATGTCTGAGAGTCTGAGTACGAGAGTCTGAGTACGAGAGTCTGCTGAGAGTGAGATCTGAGAGTAGGAGTCTGAGAGTGAGCAGTGCGGGAGAGTGAGAGTCTCTAGAGTGAGAGTCTGAGAGTGAGGGTCTGAGAGTGAGAGTCTGAGAGTGAGAGTCTGAGAAGTGAGAGTCCTGAGTAGTGAGTAGGAGGGTCTGAGAGTGAGGTCTGAGAGTGAGAGTCTGAGAGTGAGAGAGTCTGAGTACGAGAGTCGAGTACGAGAGCTTGAGAGTGGAGAGTCCTGAGAGTGAGAGTCTGAGAAAGTGAGAGTCTGAGAGTGAGAGTCTAATGTTGAAGTCTGGAGTGAGTGGTCTAAAGTGTGAGGTCTGAGGTGAAGAGTCTGAGAGTGAAGAGTCTGAGAGTGAGAGTCTGTAAGTGAGGTCTGAGAGTAAGAGTCTTGAGAGTGGAGAGTCTGAGGAGTGAGAGTCTAGATGAAGTTGAGAGTCGAGAGTTGAGAGCTAAGTGAGCTGAGTAGTAGAGATCTGAGATAGAGAGTCTGAGGTGAGAGTCTATCGATGAGTCTGAGAGTGAGATGTCTGAGGTGAGAGTCTAGTATGAGAGTCGAGTAGAGTCTGAGTAGTGTCGAGAGTCTGAGACGTAGGAGTCTCGTGTGAGAAGCAGAGTGTGAGAGTCTGAGTGAGAGTAGAGTGAGCAGCTGAGAGAGGTCTAGAGTGGGCTCTGAGAGTGAGATCTGAGTACGGAGAGTCTGAGGAAGTCTTGAGATGCGAGAGGTCTGAGTACGAGAGTCGAGTAGAGAGTCTCGGAGAGTGAGGTCTGAGAGGTGAGTTAGAGTGAGAGTTCTAGTGAGAGTTGAGATGAGAGGTCTGAGAGTAGATGTCTTGAGAGTGAAGTCTGTAGAGGGAGGGTTTAGAGTTAGAGTCTGAGAGTGAGAGTCTGAGTGAGAGTCTGAGAGTAGAGTCTTAGAGTGAGGAGTGGGTTAGAGTGAGAGTCTGAGAGTGAGATCTAGAGTTGAGTACTGAGAGTGGATGAGTCTGAGAGTGAGAGTCAGTGGTCTGGAGTGAGAGTCTGAGATGAGAGTCTGTAGATGAGAGTCTCGAGAGTGAGAGTCTTGATGAGAGTGGAGTGAGGTCTTAAGGAGTGATTTGGAGTTCTGAGAGTGGAGTGGAGTCTGAGAGTGAGAGTCTGATGAGGTAGAGTGAAGAGTCTGAGATGTGAAGAGTCTGAGAGTGAGGTCTTGAGAGTGAGAATCTTAGAGTGAGATGAGAGATCGAGAGTCTGAGTACGAAGTTAGTCTTGATGAGAGTCTGCAAGTGAGAGTGTGAGAGTGAGAGTCTGAGAGTGAGAGTCTTAGAGTTGAGAGTCTGAGAGTGAGGGTCTAAGTGTGAGGTCTAGTAGTGAGCGTCTGAGAGTTGAGAGTCTGAGAGTGAGAGTCTAGAGTGAGGGTCTCGAGAGTGGGAGGGTCTTGGAGTGTGAGGTTTTGAGAGTCTGAGAGTGAGTTCTGAGACAAGAACTGAGGGGTTTTCTGGAAAGAGTTTGGGGAGTTTTCCTTTGGGAGGAGTTTTGTGGGAGGGGAGTTCGGAGGTGAGGTCTTGAGTGAGAGTCTGAGAGTGAGAGTCTTAGAGTGAGAGTCTGAGAGTGAGAGTCTGAGAGTGAGAGTCTGAGAGTGAGAGTCTTAGAGTGAGAATCTGAGAGTGAGAGTCTGAGAGTGAGAGTCTTAGAGTGAGAGTCTGAGATTGAGAGTCTGAGAGTGAGAGTCTTAATGTGAGGGTCTGAGAGTGAGAGTCTGAGAGTGAGAGTCTAAGTGTGAGGGTCTAAGTGTGAGGGTCTGAGAGTGAGAGTCTGAGAGTGAGAGTCTGAGAGTGAGGGTCTAAGTGTGAGGGTCTAAGTGTGAGGGTTTGAGAGTCTGAGAGTGAGTGTCTGAGAGTGAGAGTCTGAGAGTGAGGGTCTAAGTGTGAGGGTCTAAGTGTGAGGGTCTAAGTGTGAGAGTCTAAGTGTGAGGGTCTAAGTGTGAGAGTCTAAGTGTGAGGGTCTAAGTGTGAGAGTCTAAGTGTGAGGGTCTAAGTGTGAGGGTCTTAAAGTCTGTTCAAGACTTTCACAAACTCAAAACTCCCTGTTTTGTTCAAACCCTCGTCTAACAAACTGTTGTTCAGGAGCGAGATCTGCTGCTGAGACACCGACGCCAGGACTCACTGAAGAGAAGAAGAACCTTCAGGGCCTGCAGGGTAAGAACTGGGTATAAACTAGGTCTAAACCAGGACTAAACCAGGTCTGAATGATCTTGTTGTTTCAGGTGATTGAGACGTATTTCGGTTATGATGAAGAGGCTTCGTTCGACTCGGATGGATCCAGTCCTTCAGTTCACACAGACCGGACTCCAGACCTGGACCTGGACCCGGACTCTGAGGTACTGAGCCTAAAGCCCAAAGCCTAAAGCCCAAACAGAGCCAGGACTGACTCTACTGCTGCGTTCTGACCCAGGCATGTAGTTTACATGTATGTGACCACTCCATTTCCAGCTAATACCGTCTATTATGAAACAGGGACCCCTGGTGGCCATCCGCATATGTGCCATCTTGAATGAGCTCGTTTGGGCATCTGGACGAACCATGTTTGTCCACAAACCGTTTCTCCGTTCCAAGTGTCGGACGCAGCACAAATTTAGCGTCTTGAGCGTTCATACATTCGGCGTCATTGGGAAAAGCTGAATTTAAAGCTAAATTTGCGGCATGTCGACCAATCAGGATCTTCTCCAGATGTGACGTCATTATGATGTAGCAGCTAGAACCTGAACTGTGATAGAGCTTGGTGTGCCATTGACTCACAATAAACAGAACACATGCTTGTGGTATGTGGTTCAAATATTTCACAGGCAGCGCTCCTCTCAAGATGTCGAGTCATGTCTGATCACACGTGTTCAGATGCACATCCAGGCCGTCAAAGACACGCATGTCCAGCAGGAGCCAGGCCTATGTTGTGAAACCTTTTTGTACCCTTTTTCTCCTCAAAGAGCAGCAGATCCACGAACGTCTTCTCGCTCATAAACCTTTATTCATGTATCTATGCACATGTACTGAGAAGTGAAGCTCTAAAATCACTAAAACACAAACCAATGCCAGGCTCTTTTTCAGTTTAAAACAAAGAATAATGATTCCTGCAAACTTTACCTGTCAATCATCACTCTCGCCTCTTCTGTGACTGGCTCAGGTGCATGAGGAGGCGGAGCTCAGGTATCGTCAGCTGAATCAGGAGTATCAGGCTCTACAGCGAGCGTACGCACTGCTGTCTCAGACCTGCGGGGGGCGCTACGACCCCGAGACTGAGCTCAAGGTCAGCGCTCAGGCTTTAGCTTCATGTTTATTTGTTTGTTTGTTTCAATAAATAAATGCTGTTTGTGTGTTTCAGAGTCGAGAGCAGCTTCTGGTGGAGCTCAGTCTGTATCAAACCAAAGTCACTGATCTGGAGTCAGCGCTCAGGCAACAAGGACAGGTAAGACAGGTGCGACAGGTCCGACAGGTGCGACAGGTCCGACAGGTCCGACAGGTGAGACAGGTGAGACAGGTGAGACAGGTGAGACAGGTAAAACAGGTGAGACAGGTGAGACAGGTGCGACAGGTGCGACAGGTCCGACAGGTACGACAGGTGAGACAGGTAAAACAGGTGCAACAGGTAAAACAGGTGCGACAGGTAAAACAGGTGCGACAGGTGAGACAGGTGCGACAGGTCCGACAGGTACGACAGGTGAGACAGGTAAAACAGGTGCGACAGGTAAAACAGGTGCGACAGGTAAAACAGGTGCGACAGGTAAAACAGGTGCGACAGGTAAAACAGGTGCGACAGGTGAGACAGGTGCGACAGGTAAAACAGGTGCAAGACAGGTGAGACAGGTGGCGACAGGTAAACAGGTGCGACAGGTGAGAACAGGTGCGACAGTAAAAGGTGCGACAGTAAACGGTGCGACGGTCCGACAGGTGAGACAGGTAAAACAGGTGCGACAGGTAGCGACAGGTGCGACAGGTAAAACAGGTGCAACAGGTGAGACAGGTGCCTTCAATAGCAAAACTCAAACGCCCCTCGAGGCGGATGGTGAAACACGTGTCCATCAGATGTGGCGTATACCAAGGACATGTTCTGTCCCCACTGCTGTTCTGCACCAGGTGAAACAGGGACCAGATCTACCACACCAGACAAGACCCAAGGTGTAGGCTGCGCAAAGAGACCCCTGGGACCATCCAGCACAGAACTGCAGGGTGTAAGAGGCTGGCAGAGAAAGCATACATGGAGCGCCACCAAGTGGCTGTCATAGTGTACAGGAACATCTGTGCGGAGTATGGACTGGAGACCCCAAGGTCAAAGTGGGAAACACCCCCAAGATCCTGTGGGACCCAGATCCAGACTGACAGAATGGTAATGGGCAAACCAACCAGACATTGTGGTGGTGGAGAAACAGCAGAGGAAAGCTATTGTGGTTGACGTGGCAACAACAAGTGATGGAAACATCAGGAAAAAGGAACACGAGAAACTGGAGAAACACAAAGTGCTCAGAGAAGAGCTGGAGAAGGTGTGGAAGGTGAAGGCCAAAGTTTTTCTCATGGTCATCGGAGCACTCAGGGCAGTGACCCCCAAACTGGAGGAGGGGCTACAATACTGGAGGAGGGGCCTACAACACCGGAGGAGGGGCTACAGCATAGGAGGAGGGGTTACAGCAGATCTCCTGGAAAAACATCAGACATCTCAGTCCAGAAAAGTGCAGGAACGGCAGAGATACTGAAGAACCTTCAAGCTCCCAGGCCTCTGGGAGAGCGCCGAGCTTAGGGAAACAAATGGAAGGGAATTATAACAGTAAAGAAAAGAGATGAATGGCACAACTCCATTGGCTCACAAAGAGAGTCGTGCCGATTCATCTCTTTTCTTTACAAGAACCTATGTTCCCGTGATTCTGCACACTCATGTTCAGGGTGGATGTGTCTCTTTCAAGGGAATTATTATACACATGTGTGTTTGTGTGTGTGTGTGTGTGTGTGTGTGTTTGTGCGTGGTGTGTGTGTTGTGTGTGTGTTTGTGTGTGTTTGTGTGTGTTTGTTTGTGTGTGTGTGTGTGTTTGTGTGTGTGTGTTTGAGTGTGGTGTTGTTGTTTGTGTCTGTGTGGTGTGTGTGTCTGTGTCTGTGTGTGTGTGTGTTGTTGTGTGTGTGTGTGTGTGTGTGTTTGTGTGTGTGTTTGTGTGTTGTGTGTTGTGTGTTGTGTGTGTTTTGTGTGTGTGTGTGTGTGTGGTTTTGTGTGTGTGGGTGTCTGTTTATTGTGGTGTTGTTTGTTGTGTGGTGTGTGTTGGGACTGTGTGTTGTGTGTGTGTGTTTGTGTGTGATGTGTTGTGTGTGTGTGCTTGTTTGTGTGTGTATGTGTGTGTCTGTGTCTGTGTTGTTTGTGTGTGTGTTGTGGTGGTTGTGTTGTTGTGTCGCTGTGTGTGGTGTGTTTTGTGTTGTAGTGTGAGTGTTTGTGGTTGGGTGTCTGTGTCTGTTGGTGTTGTTTGTGTTGTGTGTTGGGTGTGTTGTTTGTGTGTGATGTGTTGTGTGTTGTTGGCGTTCGTGTGTGTGTGTGTGTTTGTTTGTGTGGTTGTGTGTTCATGGTGTGTGTTTTGGAGTGTGTGTGTGTTGAGTGTGTGTGTGTTGTGTGTGTTTGTGTGTGTGTGTTTGTGTGTGTCTGTGTGTGTGTGTCTGTGTGTGTGTGTGTGTGTGTGTGTGTAGAATGTTATGTGTATGTGTGGTGGTGTGTTCGTGTGTGTGGTGTTGTGCGTGTGGTTGTTGAGTGCGTTTAGTGTTTGTCCTGTGTGTTGAGTGTGTTGAGTGGTGTTTGTCTGTGTCTGTGTGTGTTTGAGTGGTGTGTTTGTTCTGTGTTGTGTGTTGTGGTGTGTTGCTGTTGTTTGTTTGAGTGTGTGTGTGTTTTGTTTGTTTGAGTGTGCACGGTGTGTATGTGTGTTGTGTGTGTGTTGTTTGTTGTGTTTGTTGTATGTGTTTTGTGTGTGATATTGTGTGTGCGTGTGTGTTTGTGTGTGTTGTCGTGTGTTGCTGTGCGATGTCTGGTGTATTTGAGTTGTGTGTTGTTTGTCTGTGTGTGTTTGATGTTTTGTTGTTTGAGTTGTGTGTAGTGTGGTTGTGTAGTCTCTGTGTTGTGTTTTGTTGTGATTGTGTGTTGTGATGTGTGGTGTATGTGTGTGCGTTGACATGTTTTCGTGTGTTGTGTGTGTGCGTTTTATGATAAGTGTGTGTGTGTTGTTGTGTGTGTTGTGCGTGTGTGTTTGAGCTGTGTGTTTGTCTGTGTTGTGTGTGTTTTTTGGTGTGTGTGTTTGTTTGTTTGATTGTGTGTGTGTGCTTTGTTTGACGTGTGTGTGTGTGGTGTTGTGTTGTTTGAGTGTGTGTGTGTGCGTGTGTGTTTTGCGTGTGTGTTTGTGTGTGTGTGTGTGTGTGTGTGTGTGTGCGTGTGTGTTACATCCATACCATATGTAAGTGTTGTGTTGTACATAATTTTCACATGTGTGTTTTCAGGACGTGCAGTGGGTGGAGCAGAAGCAGGCTCTGTTTTCAGAGGAACCAGGAACTTCTGGAGAAGGTCAGAACTTCTGCCTGTTCTTTCATCAGACTGTTACCCTAACCCCAACCCTAACCCTGTTTCTTTAGGGGTTACCACTAACCCTAGCCCTAACCCTGTTCTTAGGGGTTACCCTAACCCTAACCTTAACCCTAACCCTCAGGAAGAAGAGCATGATGGGAGATGTAGTTCTTGCGTTTCAGCTGTCAGAGTGTGAGTGTGAGGAGCTGCGTCTGAAGAGTGAGATTCAGGATGTGAAGGACCAGAATGAGCTGCTGGAGTTCAGGATCTTGGAGCTGGAGGTCAGTCTGACCTGTGACCCTTGACCTCAGACCCTATAACCCGCAGCAGATCACAGTGATAACCTCCTGGTCTTCTCCTCAGGAGCGAGAGCGTCGCTCTCCGGTGCTCACTTTCCAACAACTACATTTCCCAGAAGGCCTCAGTGCTCTGCAAATCTACTGCCAGGCTGAGGGCATCACTGTGAGTAGCACCAAGGACCAGACCAGGACCAGACCAGGACCAGGACCAGACCCAGGTCTGGATCTGGAGTCAGAGTTCTGTTTCTTGTTTGTGTTTCAGGACATTGAGATAAGCGAGCTGATGAAGAAGTTGGACATTTTGGGCGATAACGCCGTAAGTGTATGTTCCTTTATTTAAGTTACGTTACTTTCAGGTCCCCAGGACAAACCTCAGACCAGACCTCGAACCAGACCTCAGACCAGAAATCTTTAGACCAGACCTGAGACCAGACCTCAGCCTCAGACCTGAGACCAGACCTCAGCCTCAGACCTGAGACCAGACCTCAGACCCAGACCTGACACCAGACCTCTGACCCAGACCTGAGACCAGACCTCAGACCCAGACCTGATACCAGACCTCAGACCTGACACCAGACCTAACACCAGACCTCAGACCCAGACCTGATACCAGACCTCAGACCTCACACCAGACCTCAGCCTCAGACCTGGGACCAGACCTGGAACCAGACCTCAAATCTCAGAGAAGTCTTGTTAAAGAAAAGTCTGTTTTCCTTCAGAACCTGTCAAACGATGAGCAGGTGGTGGTGATCCAGGCCAGAACCGTGCTCACTCTGGCTGAGAAGGTACTGACTTTACTCCAACTTGAGTTTGTGGTTCAAACTAACGTCCTCTTTTCCTCTTCGTCTCTTTCTACTCTCCTCTTTCTCGCTGTGGGACGTCAGTGGTTGGAGTCAATAGAAATGACACGTTCTGCTCTGAACCAAACCAGACTGGACATCCAGAACGAGAAGGTACTTCCCTTCTAAACCTGCATGTGATGCTTCAGTACAAGTACTCTGTGTAGTGAAGTACAGCAGTAGAAGTACTGTGTGTATTTAGTGGTGTAGGTGGAGATAGTATTTGTTTGTGCGCAGGAGCGGTTCTCTAAACTAAAAGGTTATCTGGACGAGGAGCTGGACTTCAGGAAACAGTCCATGGATGAGGCTCATAAGGTCTGACTCCTCCGGATGTTCTAAGTGTTCCTCTCATATCATTCAGATTATCCATCTTTAATTGGGATTGTCTTTCATCTGTCAGCGTATCCTGGAGCTGGAGGCCATGTTGTACGAAGCCTTACGTCTGGAGGAACAATCGTCTCTGAAACAGGAGCTGCGCGCCGATAGGATGACGGAGGAGCAGAGGGCGGAGCTAAGCCGAGCTGTGGACCAATGGAAACGCAGCGTGATGTGCGAGCTCAGAGAACGCGACGTACAAATCCTGAGGGAGCGCATGGAGCTGCTGCACTTAGCACAACAGGTACTCCAAATGAATACTAGCAAACGACTACTACTGGTACCACTGGTACTACCACTGATACCACTGGTACTACTGGTACTACCACTGATACCACTGGTACTACTGATACCACTGGTACTACTGGTACTACTACTGGTACCACTGGTACTACCGGTACTACTGGTACCACTGGTACTACCACTGATACCACTGGTACTATTGATACCACTGGTACTACTGGTACTACTACTGGTACTACTGGTACTACTACTGGTACCACTGGTACTACTGGTACCACTGGTACTACTGGTACTACCACTGGTACTACTGGTACTACTGGTACTACCACTGGTACCACTGGTACTACTGGTACCACTGGTACTACTGGTACTACCACTGATACCACTGGTACTACTGGTACTACTACTGATAACACTGGTACTACTGGTACCACTGGTACTACCACTGATACCACTGGTACTACTGATACCACTGGTACTACTACTGGTACTACTGGTACTACTACTGGTACCACTGGTACTACTGGTACCACTGGTACTACTGGTACTACCACTGATACCACTGGTACTACCACTGATACCACTGGTACTACTGGTACTACTACTGATAACACTGGTACTACTGGTACTACTGGTACCACTGGTACTACTGGTACTACCACTTATACCACTGGTACTACTGATACCACTGGTACTACTGGTACTACTACTGGTACTACTGGTGCTACTGGTACCAGTGGTACCACTGGTACTAATGATACCACTGGTACTACTGGTACAACTGGTACCACTGGTACAACTGGTACCACTGGTACCACTGGTACTACTGATACCACTGATACCACTGGTACTACTGGTACCACTGGTACTACTGGCACTACTACTGATACCACTGGTACTTCTGATACCACTGGTACTACTGGTACTACTACTGATACCACTGGTACTACTGGTAAGGCAAGGCAAGTTTATTTGTAGAGCACAATTCGTACACAAGGCAATTCAAAGTGCTTCACACAACAGGAAAAAATGCATTAAAAATCACAAAGACATGGCAGAAATCACAAAATAATAGTTCAAGACATAAAGAGGAAGAGTGCAAAGAAAAGCATTTCAGTCATATGCACAGTTAAACAAAACAGTTTTTAGTTTAGATTTGAACATTGCCAGAGTAGAACCTGTCCTCACATCCTCAGGAAGACTGTTCCAGATTTTAGCTGCATAAAACTGAAACGCAGATTCCCCATGTTTAGTCCTGACTCTGGCACCAGCAGGAGGCCGGTCCCTGAGGTCCTCAGAGTCCGAGATGGTTCATATGGCACTAAACATGTCCGAGATGTACTTTGGGTGCTAGGCCATGGAGAGACTTGTATACAAGCAGAGCTGCTTTGAAGTCTATTCTCTGAGCCACAGGGGGCAGTGCAGAGACCTGAGCACAGGACTAATGTGATCGTACTTCCTGGTTCTAGTCAGGACCCGAGCAGCAGCGTTCTGGATGTACTGCAGCTGTTTTACAGCTCGTTTGGAGAGGCCAGTGAGCAGGCCGTTACAGTAGTCTAATCTACTAGAGACAAACGCATGGATAAGTCTCTCCAGGTCTGGTTTAGACACTAGACTTTTGATTTTGGCAATGTTTTTTAGATGGTAAAAAGCTGCTGATGTGATTGATCTGACGTGGCTGTTAAAATTCAAGTCTGAGTCCATTATTACCCCCAGATTTCTAACTTGATTTTGTAGGTTTTAGAGCGAGACTCTGGAGGTGACAGTTAACACTTTCTCTTTGTTTCTGTGGCCAAAGACCATGATTTCAGTTCTTGTCTGAGTTCAGCTGGAGAAAGTTGTTTTTGCCATCCACACACTGATCTGTTGGATGCAGTGACAGAGTGAATCCACTGGTCCATATTCACCTGTCGTCAGTGGAAACATAGATTCTGAGTGTCGTCTGCAAAATTGTGATAGGACACATTCTCGCTGCGTATCAACTGACCTAAGGGCAGCATGTAGAGGTTGAACAGAAGGGGTCCCAGGATTGACCCTTGGGCACCCCACAGGTCAGGGGCATCTGGTCTGAGACACAGTTACCAATTTCAACAAAGAACTTCCTGTCTTCCAGATAGGACTTTAACCAGTTTAGGCGCAGTGCCAGTGATGCCCACCCAGTCCTCTAGTCTCTGTAAGAGGGTCCCATGATCGACAGTGTCAAAAGCAGCACTCAGATCTAACAGAATTAAGACTGAAGGCTTTGCCCGCGTCAGTGTTCAGGTGGATGTCATTTATCACCGTGACAACACAGCAGTCTCAGTGCTGTGATGAGGTCTAAACCTGAAAACAGCAAATGAGTTTGTTTATTAAGAGGAAATCAGTGAGCTGTTGGTAAACAACCTTTTCAAGGACTTTGCCCCAAAATGGCAGATTAGAGATGGCGTGGCAGTCAGATTAGAGATGGGCGTGGCAGTCAGATTAGAGATGGGTGTGGCATGACTCATTTCTGCGGCATCAAGACTGCTCTTCTTCAGGAGAGGCTTTATGACCGCAGTTTTCAAAGACATTGGGAATGTTCCAGATTGAAGCGACATGTTAACTATGTGAGTGAGTGGTGCTAAACAAACTGTTCAGCACAGACGTTTAGAAATCTGGAGGTCACACATGGAGGCAGCATGTAGATGAACTCAGACTGGTGATGATCTCCTGGACAGTTTTGTCAGTTACAGGTGCAAAGTGAGTCAGCTCTAAGTGTGTAGGTGGTTTGAGGGTTATTTTTTGTGTTGTAGAATTTATAGCATTTTTAATGCCCTGAACTTTGTCATTAAAGAATAATGCAAACTCATTACACTTGGATGTGGAAATGAGTTCTAACGGCAGCTGAGCTGGAGGGTTTGTTCATCTGTTTACTGTGGCAAACAGGACACGCCAGTTGTTACTCTGCAGCTTCCAATTATTTCAGAAAAATATCCTTCCCTAGTTCTACATAAAATGAGGTTGTAACATGTACAACTTCTCTCTGTAAATCTCTTTTGAACTTGGAGCTTCGACTTGCGCCATTTTCGTTCGGCCGGCGGCACTCCCTTTCTGTGCCCTGACCGAATCATCATGTTCTCCATGGCGCCTTCTGCTTAGTTTTAACAGTTTTAGCCTTCATAGGGGCAATGGTGTGGAGAACATTCAAAACACTAGATGTAACAGAGTTCAACAAATCATTTACATTAGAACATGAGACATTTTCAAAGTTAATCATTTCCATAAAAGTTTTTCCCGTGCTGTCATTTAAGTGTCTCCTCCGGACAACTGCAGGACCAGCTGGAGGTTTGGGAGAAACAGACAGGTCAAAGAAGACACAGAAATGATCAGACAGAGCAACATCGACCACATTGACATTTGAAATATTAACCACCTTTTTGTAATTAGAAGATCTAGAGTGTGCCCTCTGCTGTGGGTGGGGCCACTCCTGCTGTGGGGGAGCCACTCACGCGTAAGACCGAAAGTTTCAAGGACAGCATGAAGCTCTTTAGCGTTTCGTCCAAAAGATATTATCAACAAAATTGGAACAATTGGAAATCACCTGTTATGACCAAACCATCAAAGTCTGTGCATACGACTGAAACATCTCAGTAAAATCATCAATAAAACTTTGGCAGTGCTGAGGAGGCTTGTATAAAACAATGAAGAGAATGGATGGAGACTGTTTTAGCTCAATTTTAAAGGCTACGTACTAAAATGTTGAAAACACCCCAAAGGACAACCTGTGGGTAACTATTTCATCTCTAACAAAAGCACACACACCTCTCCCTTTTGTTTTCTCGTGTTTCAGATTCAAACATAAAGTTGGGTGTAAGCAGATTCTATTAGAACTAAATTTCCTGTGTTTTTGTCAAGCATGTTTCAGTTAAAAACATAAATCAAGATTATAAGAAGAAATAAATTAATAATTAAAGAATGATTTGTTCATAAGGATCTGACATTTAGCACAGAAGTTTCAGACTAGTTTCAGTGAGACTGGGCGTTATCTTTTTACAGGGAATATGAATCAAATTTCTCAGATTGGGCAGTCTGACTCGCATTTTTGGTTTTCCCATCTGTGTGATGTTACTACAGAAATAGCACTGAGGGGGGCTGTTTTTACACAGGGCCCCGGGTTGGTTTGATTTTTATTATGACTATAGTCCAGGCAACGCTGAGACCAGTGCATCTAGCTATGGAGATACCAGGTGAAAGGTGGGGGGGATAGGTGGGGGGGCTTTTGTTTTTGGTGTAGCGGGAGCCGGTGAGCGTTTGGGACCAGGTGAAAGCGGGGGGGGTTTAGGTGGGGTGATTTTTGTCTGTGTAGCAACAGTCAGGGGAGATTTCATCATCGTTGATATCAGAACTCTTGATCTTGCTATATTAGGCGTGAGTGGGAGCCATCTTAATGCCTGATTTGATCAGATATTCAAGATGGCTGGGAAGACCCTGGGTGAGGGTGGAGATGGAAAGGAGAGTGAGGAATCTGTAGTGGGAGTAGATGTTGCAGGGGGGAATCCAGGGCTGCTCTGAGGGCAGGGGCGATGGCAGGGATACTGCCGGGCCCGCCACAGATGGGTCCAAGGCCTTTGAGGGGGCCGTGCAGGAAAGAACTGAAATTACTCCTGCGCTAGCCGTGGTGAAGATTGTTGTGGTGCTGCTGCTGATGAGTCCTTTGCTGGAGGTGGTGGAGGTGATCGTGGAGCAGCTGGAGTTGAATTCTTTGCTGCTGGTGGTGGTGGAGCGGCTGCTAATAAATCCTTTGGTGGAGGTTGTGGTTTTGGTGCTGCTGATGTTGAAAACATTGGCTCGGTTCTGGTTGATGGAGCAGGAATTTTTCTCTCATTCCTCTCTTCTCTAACTATCTGCTCAGGACCCTGTCCAGGCCCAGCCTGTCAGGCCCAGTCCAATGCCTCAGAGCGTGGAGCAGGTTCTCTGTCAGCACCCTCATCCACCTCTACAGAGGTGTGGGCCATTTCTCTTAACAGGTCCTCTCGTTTCCAGAAATGATAGAAGTTCTCAACTGTAGTGCAATCCTCTTGTTGCACACTCTTTGGACAGCCATGTGTTCAGAATGAGCAGCTAAAATTGTTTATTCCTGTCGATGTTTGGAAGAGTTCCACTTAATGAATGTTTTTATTTCCATTTTATTAAGCTCGTCGAATAACTCAAGAAGTTCTCTTTTCAAAACTTCAGTCTCTTCGCGTCGTGTGTCCACTGCGCCCACGTGCACAATCAGCTGATTTAACTCCTTTATGTTTGGCCAAAACATTAGAAATAACGTGACGTAATCTCAGTGACTGTGGCGCTGGGAAAAGAATGTGTTTTGATTTTTTCATGCATCACGTGACTTATCGCACCCCAATCAAGACGACCTTGACGATTAAGGCACAGATTCTCTCTCTGTTCTTGTCTGCCTTTTCGCCACGTCATGTCTCCCAATTTTCCTTTGTTCATTTACCTTCAGTCTTGAAAGTGGTAAAACATCTGTTTGTTGAGGCTGTATTTCAAGGTGGCGTTACATTTCTTTGTTCAATTGCTTAGGCTTCCGCACTGGTTTCCTGGGCTTAGAACAGTTTTGGAAACGATACAGAGGTAGTCGTTTGGGTTGAAAGTAGCTGTTTTTCTTGTAAAAAATGTGGACTTCTTACCACTGGATGACACAGGGATTGGTATCGTGGCAGTCCCCTTTTTCAGATTCCAAAGGCAAATATCCGTGCTTGTAAGCTCATGAATTTCTTGTTGGAAATTTCCAACAGCGTTTACAGGAGTTTGTTTTCCTTCTCACGGGACATGTCGTGTTCGTCAGATTTGTTGATTAAAACTCGAAAAATGCTCTTAAATCCTTGGTTGACTTTAAAAAAGTCCATATAAAAAAATGTTTGGAAGCAGCAAAACTGATTTCAAAAGCAAAATAAATAAGGAAAGCAGCTGAAGCAATAGGAGGAAGCAGGGAAGCGTCTGCACTCTTCGGAAGCAGGACAGTAGAATGTGGTACCAACTGGCTATACTGTACTACCACTGATACCACTGGTACTACTGATACCAATGGTACTTACTGGTACTAACTACTGATAACCTATTCTGGTACTACTACTACACTGATACACGGTACACTTGGTAAACTGGTATCTACTGGCACTCTGGTCCATTGGTACTAACTGATACTACTACTGATACCACTGGTACTACTGGTACTACTGGTCAACTGGTACTATGGTACTACTGATACTACTGACTGATGACCACTGGTACTACTGGTACTACTGGTTACGACTGTATACTGAATCTCACTGACACTGTACTTGATACCACTGACTGATATACTACATACATGGTTACCTACTGATACTTATCAATACTGAACATGATCCGAGGGAGCTGCATGTAACGGTACTTTAATACTTGAAATATATCTAAATAATACTAAAAAGTTATGCAGACGAGATCAGGCACTGATTAAACACAAAGGTGAGAATGAACGTTCTGGCGGTAAAGCTGCTCTGGTCAACTATTACAAACTTATAAGTGTGTTTCGGTGTCTGAGCTGTATAGACCTCCCCACGGCCCCCATTCAGTGTACAAGACCTCCCCTAAGCCCCCATCGTGTACAAAGAACCCTCCCCCCTAAGCCCCCATCAGGTACAAAGACCCTCTCCCCCTAAGCCCCATCAGTGTACAAAGACCTCCCCCTAGCCCCACAGTGTAACAAACGATCAACCCTAACCCCATTCAGTGTACAAAGACCCACCCTAACCCCATCAGTGTAACAAAGACCTCACCCCCATCAGTGTACAAAGACCCTCACCCTAATTCCCATCAGTGTACAAAGACCCTCACCCCCCATCAATGTACAAAGACCCTCACCCTAAGCCCCCATCATGGTACAAAGGCCCTCACCCCCATCAGTGTACAAAGACCCTCACCCTAACCCCATCGGGTACAAAGCCCTCACCCCACCCACATCAGTGTACAAAGACCCTACCCTAAGCCCCATCGGGTACAAGACCTCACCCTAAGCTCCCATCAGTGTACAAAGACCCTCACCCTAACCCGGGGCGGGTTAGGGGCTGCAGTTATTCAGTGTTCAATGTTTTCCTCAGAGAAACAAAGACCTGGAGGAGATGATCGAAGCACAGAAACGACAGATCAAAGAGCTGGAGGAGAAGGTGAGTCTCCAACCTCTTCATCAAACCTCAATAAGACGTGGAATATAAAGACTTTTCCTCATAATATGTGAGAATATATAAAAGACTTTTCCTCATATATACGTTAAATATAAAGACTTTTCCTCATATATATGTGGAAATATAAAGACTTTTCTCATAAATAACGTGGAATATAAAGAACTTTTCCTCATATATATGTGGAATATAAAGACTTTCCTCAAAATACGTGGAATATAAAGACTTTTCCTCATATATATGTGGAATATAAAGACTTTTCCTCATAAATACGTGGAATACAAAGACTTTCCTCATATATATCGTGGACTATAAGACTTTCCTCATAAATACGTGGAATATAAAGACTTTTCCTCATAAATACGTGGAATATAAAAGACTTTTCCTCATTATACGTGGAATATAAAGACTTTTCCTCATAAATACGTTAAATACAAAGACTTTTCCTCATATATACGTGGAATATAAAGACTTTTCTTCATATATAGTGGAATATAAAGACTTTCCTCATAAATGTGTGGAATAATGAAGACTTTTCTCAAATATACGTGAATATAAAGCTTTTCCTCATAAATAACGATTAAATATAAAGACTTTTCTCATATATAATGTGAATATAAAGACTTTTCCTCATAAACGTGGAATATAAGACTTTTCCTCATATATATGTGGAATATAAAGACTTTTCCTCATAAATACGTGGAATATAAAGACTTTTCCTCATATATATGTGGAATATAAAGACTTTTTCCTCATAAATGTGTGGAATATAAAGACTTTTCCTCATAAATACGTGAATATAAAGACTTTTCCTCATAAATACGTGGAATATAAAGACTTTTCCTCATATATAGGTGGAATATAAAGACTTTTCTCATATATATGTGGAATATAGACTTCCTCATAAATACGTGGAATATAAAGACTTTTCCTCATATATATGTGGAATATAAAGACTTTTCCTCATAAATACGTGGAATATAAAGACTTTTCCTCATATATGTGGAATTAAGACTTCCTCATAATGTGTAGGAATATAAAGACTTTTCCTCATAATACGTGAATATAAAGACTTTTCCTCATAAATAACGTGGAATATAAAGACTTTTCCTATATATATGTGGAATATAAAGACTTTTCCTCATATATATGTGGAATATAAGACTTTTCCTCATAAATACGTGGAATATAAAGACTTTTCCTCATATAATGTGGAAATAAAAGACTTTCCTCATAAATACGTGGAATATAAAGACTTTCCTCATATATATGTGGAATATAAAACTTTTCCTCATAAATGTGTGGAATATAAGACTTTTCCTCATAAATACGTGGAATATAAAGACTTTTTCTCATATATAGTGGAATTATAAGACTTTCCTCATATATATGTGGAATATAAAACTTTTCCTCATAAATACGTGGAATATAAAAGACTTTTCCTCAATATATGTGGAATATAAAGACTTTCCTCATAAATACGTGAATATAAAGACTTTTCCTCATATATATGTGGAATATAAAGACTTTTCCTCATAAATACTAGAGAAAGTTCACTGAAGCTTTTATTCTGAAGGTTCACAGACTCTAACCTGAGTTTTTTGTCCTTTCAGTTCCTCTTCCTGTTCCTCTTCTTCTCTCTGGCCTTCATTCTCTGGTCCTAGCCCGGATCATAACCGGACTACACCCTGGTTCTAACCCGGATCATAACCGGACTACACCTGGTTCTAACCCGGATCATAACCGGACTACACCTGGTTCTAACCCGGCTCATAACCGGACTACACCTGGTTCTAACCCCGGATCATAACCGGACTACACCTGTTTTCTAACCCCGAGTTCATAACCGGACTACACCTGGTTTCTAACCCCGGATCATAACCGGACTAACACCTGGTTCTAACCGGATCATAACCGGACTACACCTGGTTCTAACCCGGATCACAACATAACTAAACCTGGTCCTAATCCTGGATTACAAGTGGACTAAACTGGGTCTGATCAGAGCGGGACCTGAACATAGTTTACTGGACCTTTGGGCCTTCCTTCTCTCGGCTCCTTGGCTCCTTCCTCCTCTTTTTCCTTTGCACGACTCATTCCTTTCCTCCTCTCCTCTTTCTCCTCTTCTTCTCTTCTTCTCTTCCTCTTCTCCTTTTCTCTTTCTACTCTTCTCTCCTCCTCCTCTTCTCCTCTTCTCCTCCTCTCCTTTTCTCCAGCTCACCTTTCCTCCAAGTCTCTCCTTACTTACTTCCTTCCTTCCTCTTCCTTCATTCCTTTCCTCTTCCTTCCTCCTTCCTTCCTTCCTTCCTTCTTCCTCCTTCGCTTCCTCCTTCCTTCCTTCCCCTTCCTTCCCCCTTCCTTCCTTCCTTCCTTCCTCTTCCTTCCCTCCTTGCCCTCCTTCCTTCCTCCTTGCCTCCTTCCTTCCCTCCTTCCTTCTTCCTTCCTCCTTCCCTCCTTCCTTCTTCCTTCCTTCCCTCCTGCTCTTCCCTCCTTCCTTCCTTCCTTCCCTCCTGCCTTCCTCCTGCCTTCCCTCCTGCCTTCCTCCTCCTTCCCTCCTTCTTCCTTCCTTCCCCCTTCCTTCCTTCCTTCCTTCCCTCCTGCCTTCCTCCTGCCTTCCCTCCTTCCTTCCTTCCTTCCTCCTTCCTTCCTCCTTCCTTCCTTCCCTCCTGCCTTCCTCCTTCCTTCCTTCCTTCTCTCTGCTTTCCCTCCTGCCTCCCTCCTGCCTTCCCTCCTTCCTCTTCCCTTCCTTCCTCCTTCCTTCCTTCCCTCCTGCCTTCCCTTCTGCCTTCCTCCTTCCTTCCTTCCTCCTTCCTTCCTTCCTTCCCTCCTGCCTTCCTTCCTTTCCTTCCTTCCTTCCTTCCTTCCTTCCTTCCCTCCTTCCTTCCTTCTTCCTTCCTTCCTTCCTCCTGCTCCTTCCCCTTCCTTCCTTCCTTCCCTCTGCCT
Source organism: Chaenogobius annularis (assembly GCA_015082035.1). NCBI lineage: Eukaryota > Metazoa > Chordata > Actinopteri > Gobiiformes > Gobiidae > Chaenogobius > Chaenogobius annularis. The sequence goes on from BJKM01000828.1 coordinate 61,847, forward strand.
TCCCTCTGCCTTCCCTCTTCCTTCCTTCCTGGATGTTTACTGACTAAAGTCTGGACTAAAGTCTGTTTTGGTGCTGAACCCGTCGAACTCGAGTCAAATTGTGCAGCTTTTTATTTGTGTCAAAAGAAAGACAAATATTTATTCTTCTTTCTGTAAAAATGAAATAAAGAGTCTGCATCTGCATCACGCTTTTATTCTGAAGGGCTGTGCTGAAGTCAGGCTTTTATTCTGAAGGGCTTGCTGAAGTCAGTCTTTTATTCTGAAGGGCTGTGCTGAAATCAGGCTTTTATTCTTTTATTCTGAAGGGCTGTGCTGAAGCCAGGCTTTTATTCTTTAATTCTGAAGGGCTCTGCTGAAGTCAGGCTTTTATTCTGAAGGGCTGTGCTGAAGTCAGGCTTTTATTCTGAAGGGCTGTGCTGAAGTCAGTCTTTTATTCTGAAGGGCTGTGCTGAAATCAGGCTTTTATTCTTTTATTCTGAAGGGCTATGCTGAAGTCAGGTTTTTATTCTTTATTCTGAAGGGCTCTGCTGAAGTCAGGCTTTTATTCTGAAGGGCTGTGCTGAAGTCAGGCTTTTATTCTTTTATTCTGAAGGGCTGTGCTGAAGTCAGGCTTTTATTTTTTATTCTGAAAGGACAGTTGCCCTGAGTGTAGTTCATGTGTGTGTCCACCAGAGGGTAGCAGAACTACACAAATGTGGAGCAGGTTTCAGAACCAGGACTAAAAGCAGGTCTAAACCAGAACCAAAACAGGATTAAACCAGGTTTAAACCAGGTCTAAAGCAGGACTAAACCAGGTTTAAACCAGGACTAAACCTGGACTAAACCAGTACTAAAGCAGGTCTAAACCAGGTCTAATCCAGGGCTAAACCAGGTCCAAAGCAGGTCTAAACCAACTGATGTGTGATAAAACTTCTCTGTCTGTCCACCAGGGGAGGCTCTCTCACCATCAGAATCAGAATCAGAATCAGAAAAGGTTTATTGCCATTGTCAATGAACAAAATTCACATCATGAGAAGTTGTTTGGGCGTTAAAGGTGCAAATAAAACAAAACAAAATGAAATCAAGGGCATTAAAGAGAGCAATTTACTTTTACAAAAAGATAAAAATCCCGGCTGTGAACCACGGCTGGAACGGGTGTTTTTGAATGATATACTGCAGTAAAAGTCTCAATTTTTTTTTTTTTTTTAACTATTAGAATTTTTATTTTTTTTACATTTTTTAAAAGTTTATGACGAATAATTAGGAATAAAAATAAAAAAAAATTACAAAAAAACATCGACCAACAAAAGAAATGCAATCATGAAAAAGATGTATTAAAATAAAAGTATCATTGGGTCGAATTAGTCCATTTCCAAATTCAGCCCCAATGTTAGTTTTCCCATTTGCCTGATGTCTGTCCCTCTCAGTCCAATCATTGATCATTGGTGATGTTTGTATCGTCCATTTCTTTGTAATTGCCTTTTTTCTTATCTCCAAAAGTACATTCCAAAAGTATCCATGTCTTGTGTCCATGGCAGGAGTTCTGAGGCCCAAGTACAGAGTTCTAAAGTTCAGAGGGAAATGTCAAAAACAGTCTGCAGAGCGCTGTGAACTTCAGTCACATGTTTGTGAGCGACAGGGCAGTCCCAGAACACGTGAGAGTGGTTTGCCTCCTGGTGGTGCTGTTTTCTCCCACAGTTTCATTTCCCTGTGAAGAATGAGCACTTTGACCTGGAGTTCTGAAGAAACGTGAGGCATTTTTACAAATAAATTATCTTCCCACTCTTCATCTGTCAAAACAAGATTAGAAATGCATTGATATAATTTAGATCTTATTCCCATTGAAAGTCCTGCTTCATAATCCTTGATAAACATCTCAGAGGGTTTCAATGGTCAGGACTTTGTTTCATGTCTTTGTTATAATAACTTTATTTGTAAAAACCTATAAAAGTCCTGTTTCTCCAGGTCAAAGGATTCTTTCAACATCTCAAACTTTAGACCTTTTGTAATCCAGACCTTGAGTCTCAGGTCAGTTCTTTTTTGGTCCAAAACCTTGGTCTGAAGCCGACCAGTTTAAGATCTGAACCTCTTTGTGTAGTTGTATGTTGTGATCAGCTCCTTCCATGTCGTAAGCACAGGTTTGACCCAGGGATTCTTCACTTCCTCCTCCATGACCCAAGCGTCTGTCATGTGCCAGTAAGGCCTGCACAGGAACCCCCGGCACAACATTACTCTCAGGATGTTTCCATTGAGCTTCATATTCTGGGTCACACCAGCAACGCTCTGATTGGAGCCGAAATAAAGTCAAGCCCCGCCTCCTTTCTCTTTTGAGAATTGTAGAGTTTTAAATCAGATTCGAGGTTTCTTTCCTCGTCACACAAATGTAGAGTTTTATTCCACTCAAACAGAGTCTGGAACAGAGAGCGAAATCTGGGCGAGACATTCATGTTTATAGTTTCAGTCCTTTGTAAGTCTGGATCAGAGTCCATTTTTCAAGAGCTTTTTTTATAGTGGAGAAAAGAGGAGTGCAGTTTATCTCTAAGATTGTTGATAGTTCTTTATGAAAGACCACACCTAAATATTTAAGAGATTTTATTGCCATTTAAATGGGTAAGTCTTTCTAAAGGACAGAGGGGGGCGCCAGTGAGAGAGAATTTCAGTTTTTTTAATGTGTCACATTTGGGATGGACATTTCTGGTTTGGTTAAATATAGTCATAATCATCTGCAGCAGGCGATTTTATGTTCCGTACCATCAACTGAGACTCCATAAATTGTCTCTGATTGTCCAATCGCTAACCCTGACACAAGAGTTCCAAGTACAAAGGGAACAAAAGTGGGGACCAATCACAGCCCTGTGTCACCCCTCTCTCCGAAGTCAGTGAGTCTGTCAAGGGCCCGTTCATTTCATTCTTGATGTTGGACCATCAAGAGCCTCAATATTTGTTGTTGTTAGTCCAGCTAATGGACTCAAAAGCTTTGACTCGGTGTTGAGGGGCCAGTGAGCGATGTGCGCCGCCGGGCGGTCTTAGACGTGTGGTTTTTCTTCTTTGTTTTCTCAGACATGTTCCTGAAATAAGTGTCCAGGCGCGTTATATGTCGTACGTGTCCAAATTAGGCAGCAAACATGACGACGGCCTCCAAGTCCCTTTTTAAAGGAAAAACAATCAACTGATTTTGGTCGGCAGAAATGACAGAAATGACTGTAGATTTTTCTTGTCATTGTTTTTGTTTGCTCAAAGCCGGGACTTAAACTTAAAACCATTTTGCCAAATGTCACTCTAAAGCTGCGAATAATAAAGATTGGACCGTCCACTTCAAATGTAAAAGTAAATCACAAAAACAATGACATTTGTACTTGACTTTGACTCCAAGTTTGTTCCTCTGAGACTCTCGTTCACTGGAGCAGAAACTACATTTAGTGCAGAGCTGTGTACTGCGTTTCCCACAAGGCCGAGCGGCTGCCTCAGACCGAACCGCGTTTCCCAGAAGGCCGAGCGGCAACGCTAAAAACTGTGTTCAACAAACGGAGCGAAAAACATGACAAACTGAAGAAACCTCCAGAGTTTAGACTGTATTTACTGAAGAACCAGGTCTGAACCAGGTCTGAACCAGGTCTGAACCAGGTCTGAACCAGGTCTGAACAGGTCTGAACCAGGTCTGAACCAGGTCTGAACCAGGTCTGAACCAGGTCTGGAACAGGTCTGGAACAGGTCTGGAACAGGTCGTCTGAACCAGGTCCGAACCAGGTCTCGGAACAGAGTCCAGGTGAACCAGGTCTGAACCAGTCTGAACCAGGTCTCGAACAGGTCATGAAACCAGGTCTGAACCAGGATCTGAACCAGGTCTGGACAGGTCTGGAACAGGTCTGAACCCAGGTCTAACCAGGTCCGAACCAGCGGTTCTAGGAACAGGTCTCTAAACCAGGGTCCGGAACAGTCTGAACCATCTGACCAGGTCTGAACCAAGGTCTGGACCAGTCTGAACCAGGTCCGGAACCAGGTCTGAACCAGGTCGGAACCAGGTCTGAACCAGGTCCGGAACAGGTCTGAAAGGTCAGTCCGAACCAGGTCTGAAACCAGCGTCTGAACCAAAGGTCTGAACCAGGTCCGGAAACCAGGTCTGAACCAGGTCTGAACCAGGTCCGAACCAGGTCTGGAAACAGGTCCTGTAACCAGGTCTGAACAGGTAACCAGGTCTGAACCAGGTCTGAACAGGTCTGAAACAGGTCTGAACCAGAGTTCTGGAACAGCTTGGAAACAGTCTGAACCAGTAACCAGGTCTTGAACCAGGTCTGGAACAGGTCTGGAATCAGGTCTGAACCAGGTCTGACCAGTGTCTGAACAGGTATCTGAAACATGCTGAACCAGGTCTGAACACGGGTCTGAACCAAGGTCTGGACAGGTCTGGAACAGTCTGAACCAGCGTCTGAACCAAGGTCCGAACCAGCGTCTGGAAACAGGTTCTGAACCAGGTCCGGAAAACAGGATCTGAACCAGGTTTCTGAACCAGGTCTGAACCAGTCTGACCAGTCTGAACCAGGTCCCGGACTCAGGTCTAGAACCGGTCTGAACCAGTGTCTGAACCAGTCCGGGCACAGGTCTGAGACAGGTCCGGAACAGAGTCTGAACCAGGTCTGAACCCAGTCTGAACCAGGCTCCGGAACCAGGTCTGAACCAGGTCTGAACCAAGGTCCGAACCAGGTCTGCGGTCTGAACAGGTCTGGAACCAGGTCTGGAACAGGTCTGAACAGGGATCTGAACCCAGGTCTGAACAGGTCTGAACACAGGAATCTGGAACAGTCTGGACAGGTCTGAACCAGGTCGAACCAGGTCTGGAACAGGTCTGAACCAGGTCTGAACCAAGGTCTGAACAGGTCTGTCTGGAACAGGTCTGAACCAGGTCTGAACCTAGGTCACGGAACCAGGTCTGAAGCCAGGTCTGAAACCAGGTCCCGAAACAGGTCTGAAACAGGTCAGAACCAGGTCTGAACCAGGTCTGAACCAAGTCTGAACCCAGGTCTGAACAGGTTCAGCAGTCCGGAACAGGTCTGGAACCAGGTCTGAACCAGGTCTGGAACAGCTCTGGAACAGGTTTCTGAAACCAGGTCTGAAAACCAGGTCGAACCAGGTCTGACAAACAGGTCTGAACCAAGCGTCCGCGAACAGGTAACTGAACAACAGAGTTACTGAAAAAAAAACCAGGGGTATCTGAGACCAAGGTCATCGAGACCAGGTCGAACCCAGGTCCAGGAACCAGGTCTTGAACCAGGTCTGAACCAGGTCTGAAACCAGGTCCGGAACAGGTCTGAAACCAGGTCCGAACCAGGTTCTGAACCAGTCTGAAACCAGGTCCATGAACCAGGATCCCGGAACCAGGTCTGACTACCAGGTCTGAACCAGGTCCGAACCAGGTCTGGAACCAGGTCTGAACCAGGTCTCGAACCAGGTCTGAACCCAGGTCTGGACAGGTCTTGGAACAGGTCTGAACCCAGGTCTGGAACAGGTCTGGAACAGGTCTGAACCAGGTCTGAACCAGGTCTGAACCAGGTCTGGAACAGGTCTGAACCAGAACAGGTCTGAACCAGGTCTGAACCAAGGTCCGAAACCAGGTCTGAGAAGCCAGGTCTGAACCAGGTCCCAGGTCGAACACAGGTCTGAACCAGAACCAGGTCTGAACCAGGTCTGAACCAGGTCTGAACCATGTCTGAACCAGGTCCGGAACCAGGTCTGAACCAGGTCTGAACCATCTGGTCTGAACCAGGTCTGAAACCAGGTCTCCGGAACAGGTCTGGGAACAAGCGGTTCTGAACCAGGTCTGAACCAGGTGTAAAGGTCTGAACCAGGTCCGGAACCAGGTTCTGAACCAGCCGTCTGAACCAGCGTCCGAACCAGGTCTGGACCAGGTCTGAACCTGAGGTCTGAACCAGGTCTGGAACCAAGGTCTGAACCAGGTCTGAATACAGGTCTGAACCAGGTTCTGCGAACCAGGTCTGGAACAGGTCTGAACCAGCGTGCTGAACCAGGTCTGAACAGGTTCTTGGAACAGGTCTGGACAGTCTGAACCAGTCTGGAACAGGTTCTGCAACCAGTCTGAACCAGGCTGCAGGTCTGGAAACAGTCTACAGTCGAAGTAACCAGGTCCTGAACCAGCGTCTGGAACATCGGACGGCTACAGTCTGCCAGTCGACCAGGTCTGGAACAGGTCTGAAACCAGCTGAACCAGGTTGAAACCGTCTGGAACAGGTCTGAACCAGGTCTGAACCAGGTCTGAACCAGGTCTGGGTCTGAACAGGTCTGAACCAGGTCTGAACCAGGTCTGAACCAGGTCTGAACCAGGTCTGAACCAGAAAACCAGGGTCTGGAACAGGTCTGAACCAGGTCTGGAACCAGGTCTGAACAGGTCCTAGGGAACAGGTCGTGGAACCAGGTCTGAAACAGGTCTGAACCAGGTCTGGAACCAGGTCTGAACCAGGTCTGAAAGGTCAACAGGTCTGAACCAGGTCTGAACCAGGTCTGAACCAGGTCTGAACCAGGTCTGAACCAGGTCTGAACAGGTCTGGAAACAGCGTCTGAACCAGGTCTGAAACCAGGTCTGGCAGTAACCAGGTGAACATGTCTGAACCACGTCTGAACAGGTCTGAACCAGGTCTGAACCAGGTCTGGAACAGGTCTGGAACAGGTCTGAACCAGGTCTGGAACCAGGTCTGAACCAGGTCTGAACAGGTCTGAACCAGGTCTGAACCAGGTCTGAACCAGGTCTGAACCTCTGAACGGTCTGAACCAGGTCTGAACCAGGTCTGAACCAGGTCTGAACCAGGTCTGAACCAGGTCTGTAACCAGGTCGAACCAGGTCTGAAACCAGGTCTGGAACAGGTTCTGAACAGGTCTGAACAGGTCTGAACCGGATACAGGTTGGAACAGGTCGAACCAGGTCTGAACCAGGTCTGAACCAGGTCTGAACGGTCTAACCAGAGTCGAACAGGTCTGGAACCAGGTCTGGAACAGGCTCTGGAACAGGTCTGGAACCAGGTCTGGAACATCTGAACCCAGGTCTGCTGAACAGAAGGTCTGAACCAGGTCTCGGAAACCAGGTTGACCGTCCGAACCAGGTCTGGAAAGCCAAGGTCTGGAAACCAGGTTGAACACAGGTGGTCTGAACAGTCGCAGGTCTGAACCAGGTCCTGAAACCAGGTCCTCCGGAACAGTTGGAACATGAACCAGGTCTCCAGGTAAGGGCAGTTCTTGATTGGCAACGGTGCTGGACGCTACCAGGTCTGACCAGTCCACAGGTTGCGGTCGAGTGGAACAGGTCTAGAACAGGTCTGAAAGGTTGAAAGGTCTTTGAACAGTGAACCGTCCGAACCAAGTCTGAACGTCTTGACAGGTCTGAACGCGGACAGGTCTGAACAGCCCAGGTCTGCACCAGTGACCAGTTTGGAACAGGTTCTGAACGTCACCAGGGGCAGGTCTGAACCAGGTAAGTCGAACCAGGTCTGAACCA
>BJKM01000828.1:70341-75341 GCA_015082035.1 Chaenogobius annularis
CCTGGCTTCGTCCTGATTCTCAGAGACTCGTCAGATTTCCAAAACACCTTTTTGTTTTTAAAGGTCAAAGCAAACTTCAAACTGAAAACATTTCATCCCAAACACGAACACACACATTGTAGAAACACAGTCGTCGTGACGTCTTTAACTTTATTTTTGTCATTTAACGAAGGTGAAAATAACTCAACATTTTAAAAACCAATCAGATTAAACAGAATATTGTGCCCCAAATCTACAAAATTAGATTTACTTTTCGCAAATTAATATAATATAACTTATTTATAACTTTGATACAAAACCACTTTTTTTGTTGATCTGGAGCTTTGTAAATCTGGTCAAATGGAAATCCGGTCAAATGTAAATCCGGTCAAATGTAAATCCGGTCAAATGGAAATCTGGTCAAATGGAAATCCGGTCAAATGGAAATCTGGTCAAATGAAATTTGGTCAATGGAAATCTGGTCAAAAGGAAATCTGGTCAAAATGGAAATCCAGTCAAATCTGAATCTGGTCAAATGTAATCTGTCAAATTTAAATCCGGTCAAATGTAAATCTGGTCAAATTTAAATCCGGGTCAAATGTAAATCTAGTCAAATCTAAATTTGGTCAAATGTAAATCCGGTCAATGTAAATCTAGTCAAATCTAAATCTTGTCAATGATAAATGTAAATGGTCAAATGTAAATCCGGTCAAATGTAAATCCGGTCAAAAAATCCGGTCAAATGTAAATCCGTAAAAGTTCTCTACTGTTTTGAATGGTATTCTTTAAACCTTGTTCTTTATGGAGGGCCACACCTAAATATTTAAGAGATTCCGTTTGCCAAGTCTTTCTAAAGGACAAGGGGGGCGCCAGTGAGAGAGAATCTCTGTTTTTTGTACATTCAGTCTCCAGACATCATGAATGCATCACGTCTGGTTTGGTGAAATATTGTAAGACATTATTTAACCCGGCATGAGAATTGTGTGGTCCTCTATCCGTCTTTTATTATTTTAAATACATTTCATAAATATATAGAATAATTTGTTTTTATTTGATTTGTCCAAATTGATTGATTTATTTTTATTTTTTAACATATTTGACATGCTTGTTTTGTACTCTACGCACTTTTGGAGACTTTGTGTTGGTAAAATGTGCTAAACAAATAAAGTTGGATCTTCTGAAGCAGGAAATGTAATGTTCTTCCCGATCAATTGAGACCATCAATGACTTCTGATTGTCTAATGAATTGTGCCAATGGTTCAAAGTACAAAGCGAACAACAGAGGGGACCAAACACAACCCTGTGTCCCCCCTCTCTCCTGTCATGTGACCAGTGATTTTAATTCTTGATGTTGGACCAGTTAGGACTGATTAACGGAACAATTGAATAAAAATAAAAACACAATCCTCAATATTAGAGTAGACAAATATTTTGTTAAATGAACAGATCAATTAAAGCTTTGGATCATTTCAATTTATTGAAAAACTAATTACTGATTAAATTACTCCTACTCTTTACTCAAATCCACAAAATATATTTGAAATTCCTCTCACTTTAAACTGTTTAGTAATAATATTCATCTTTTAATCGAGTTACTGTTTTTATCTTTCTGCATTATTTGTCACTTTGTGTTCTTTAAATGTTTTATTATTATTCATGAAATGTCCAGTGACAAGAAGCAAACGAGGATCCAGGGACAAACAGGGTCCAGTCCAGTGGATTAGAGTCCCTCAGGAGAGAGTCGGACCTGGACCAGGACTTCGTCAGGTCTGAGTCCAGCTTCAGAGCCTGTTTTCAGATGATAAAGAGAAGAACAGAATGAAAGAAGAAGAACCGAGAGAGGAAGAGGAAGAGAGAGAGGGGGGAAAGAGAGAGGGAGGAGAGAGAGGGAGGAGAAGAGAGAGGGGAGAGAGAGAGGAGAGAGAGAGAGTGGAGAGAGAGGAGAGAAGAGAGAGAGAGAGGGAGAGAGAGGAGAAGAGAGAGGAGAGAGAGAGGAGAGAAGAGGGAGAAGAGGGAGGAGAGAGGGAGGAGGAGGGGGAGAGAGAGAGGGAGAGGAGAGAGAGAGGAGAGAGAGAGGAGAGAGCGAGAGGAGAGGGAGGAGAGAGAGGAGAGAGAGAGAGGGAGAGAGAGAGGAGAGAGAGAGAGGGAGGAGAGAGAGGAGGAGAGACAGAGAGGGGGAGAGAGAGGAGGAGGGAGGAGAGAGAGGAGGGAGGAGAGAGAGGGAGGAGAGAGAGAGAGAGAGAGAGGAGAGAGAGGAGGAGAGAGAGAGGAGAGAGAGAGAGAGAGAGAGAGAGAGAGAGGAGAGAGGGAGAAGAGAGAGAGAGGAGAGAGAGAGGAGAGAGAGAGGGGGGAGAGGAAGAGAGAGGGGAGAGAGAGGGAGGAGAGAGAGAGAGAGAGAGAGAGGAGGAGAGAGGAGAGAGAGAGAGAGAGAGAGGAGGAGAGAGAGAGGAGGAGAGAGGGGGGAGAGAGAGGGAGAGAGAGAGAGAGAGAGAGGGAGAAGAGAGAGGGGGAGAGAGAGGGAGGAGGGAGGAGAAGAGGGGAGGAGAGAGAGAAGGAGAGAGAAGAGAGAGAAGGGAGAGACAGAGGGAGGAGAGAGGAGAGAGGAGAGGAGAGGAGAGAGAGAGAGAGAGGGAGAGAGAGGGAGGAGAGACAGAGAGGGAGAGAGAGGGAGGAGAGAGGAGGAGGAGAGAGAGGAGGAGAGGAGAGAGAGAGAGAGAGGGAGAGAGGAGGGAGAGAGGCAGAGGAGAAGAGAGAGAGAGAGGAGAGAGAGAGGAGAGGAGAGAGAGGAGAGAGAGAGAGAGGGGGGAGGGAGAGAGAGAGGGGAGGAGAGAGAGAGAGAGAGAGCGAGGAGAGAGAGAGAGGGAGAGAGAGATTGGAGAGAGAGAAGAGAAGCAGAGAAGACATAAGCGATAAACAGAGGAACTGGACTCACAAAGACTCGACCTCTAGTGTCCTTAAACCTTTAACCTTTGACCTCTATTCATTCTTTGAGGTCAGCTGATCATTGAAAACCAGAAGTGAATTTAATCATGAAATCCACGTGGACTCGAGCATCGCCGACACGTTTTTAAAACAGGCTGAAAAACACGCTTCTGAATCTCTTTGTATCGATCTGCAAACAAAGACATACAAACATAAACTCAGTCATTATGAACCCAGCTCGACTGCAGGGGTCAAAGGTCAACCGCAGACCCTCGCTCGTGTAAATATCATTCATCATGAACGTTCAGAACCTGCTTTTAAACCAGTCTCAGAGCGCGTTTATGCAAATGAGAAAGATCGATTGTGAAGAGGCCGAAAGATCCGAGACAAGTCCAGACTAATGAGGCTAACCACTCTGCCAGTGCTGAGAGCCACAGCCTCCGACAGGGTCTAACCCCACAGGGTCTAACTAACCTCTGACAGGGTCTAACCACAGCTCCGACAGGGTCTAACCCACATCCTCCAACAGAGTCTCACCCAGTGCCTCCAACAGTGTCTAACACACAGCACAGCCTCCGACAGGGTCTAACACACAGCCTCCGACAGGGTCTAACACACAGCCTCCAACAGGGTCTAACCACAACCTCTGACAGGGTCTAACCCAAACCTCCAACAGTCCCTCCAACAGTCACAGGGTCTAACCACCTCCAACAGTCTAACCCAGTGCCTCCAACAGTGTAACACACAGCCTCCGACAGGTCTAACCCACAGCCTCCGATAGGGTCTAACCCACAGCCTCCGACAGGGTCTAACACAGCCTCCAACAGGGTCTAACCACAACCTCCAACAGTCTAACCCAAAGCCTCCGACATAGTCTAAACCCCACAACCCCAACAGTGTCTACACACACAGCCTCTGACAGGGTCAAACCCCCAACCTCCAACAGGGTCTAACCCACACCTCCAACAGTCTAACCCAGTGCCTCCAACAGTGTCTAACCCACAGCCTCCGACAGGTCTAACCCACAACCTCCAACAGTCTAACCCAGTGCCTCCAACAGTGTCTAACACACAGCCTCCGACAGGGTCCAACCCACAACCTCCAAAAGTCTAACCCAAAGCCTCCGACAGAGTCTAACCCACTGCCTCCAACAGGGTCTAACCCACAACCTCCAACAGTCTAACCCAGTGCCTCCAACAGTGTCTAACACACAGCCTCCAAGGTCTACGACAGACAGGGTCTAACCCACAACCTCCCAAACAGTCTAACCCAAAGCCTCCGACAGAGTCTAACCCACAACCTCCAACAGTGTCTAACACACAGCCTCCGACAGGGTCTAACCCACAGCTCCAACAGGGTCTAACCCACAACCTCCAACAGGCGTCCAACCCGCAACCTCCAACAGGGTCTAACCCACAGCCTCCAACAGGTCTAACCCACAGCCTCCACGGGTCTAACCACAACCTCTAACAGGGTCTAACCCACAACCTCCAACAGGCAACCCGCAACCTCCAACAGAGTCCAACCCACTGCCTCCAACAGATCCAACCCACAGCCTCCAACAGAGTCAACCCACTCCCTCCAACAGAGTCTCACCCAGTGCCTCCAACAGTATCTAAACACACAGCCTCCGACAGGGTCTAACCCACACCTCCAACAGGTCTAACCCACAACCTCTGACAGGGTCTAACCCACAACCTCCAACAGTCTAACCCACTGCCTCCAACAGGGTCTAACCCATAACTCCAACAGGGTCTAACCCACAGCCTCCAACAGGTCTAACCCACATATATTCCAACCCGACACTTTCAAACTAAATCTGATTCAAATTGGATTTTTGTGGAATTAATCTGACTCTGAAATTAAGAGACATTTTTCGCTGGAACAAAACTCTATAATATAAAGCAAAAAGTAAAGCTAGTTTTGCTGAAAATGCAAATTCAATAATCAATAATAGCAGGAAAGCTAACTCAGCGGCTAATCCTGGGACTGAACTTGACAGTGCTAAAAGTGATGCTAACCATGCTAATAATGAAAGTTAATAAACCCACAACCTCAGACTGCGAGTGACTTTATGAAGTTCTCCATCTGAAGAAAAC
>BJKM01000828.1:77841-90341 GCA_015082035.1 Chaenogobius annularis
GTTTCAATGAAAGGGTCCTGGACTTAACTGGCGACATGTGAGTATGTGCCCAATGTGGGCCAGTGTGGTCCAACTTTAAATTGTAAATGCCCATGTGAAAATCTTATCAACCGTACCGGTGGGCCTTTTTATTTTACCTAGAAAATGGTTTTCCCTCCATCTTCTGATCCCTTTGTGGATCAGTCTGTGGGCTCTTTGCCTGTTTTATTTTTTTGCATTTTGTTTGTTCTGTTGTGTTCTGTTTTTGTGGTTCCTGCGTTTGTGTGTTGTGTTAGAACAGAGAGCTGTGGAACAAAAGCACCTTGACAAATAACATCCACTCCATCCATCCATCCATCCCATCATACTTCCCTGTCATCCGGGTCCGGCGCGGCGGCAGCAGTCTAAGCAGGGACTCCCAGACCTTCCTTTTCCCCAGACCCTTCCTCCAACTCCTCCGGGGGGATCCCGAAGGCCGTCCCAGGCCAACCAGAGACATAGCCTCACCCGCGTGTCCTGGGTCTCCCCCGGGGCCTCCTCCGTCGCGAGCATGCCCGAAACACCCTCCCTAGGCGAGGCGTCCAGGAGGCATCAACAGCATGCCGACGCCACCTCAGCTGGCCTCCCTCACCACGTGGAGGAGGCAGCGCTCTACCTCCGAGCTCCTCCCGTGTGACTGAGTCCTCACCCTAATCTCCTAAGGGAGCGCGCCCCACCACCCTCCGCGAGGAAACTCATCTTCAGCACCCGCTTGTATCCGCGATCTTGTCCTTTCGTCACTACCCAAAGCTCATGACACAAGGTGAGAGGTAGGAACATTGACCGGTAAATCGAAAGCTTTCTTTCGACTCAGCTCCTTCTTCACCACAACGGTCCGATGCAGCGACCGCATCACTGCAGACGCTGCACCGATCCGCCTGTCAATCTCACGCTCCATCCTTCCCTCACTCAGTGAACAAGATCCCGAGGATACTTAAACTCTCCATCTGGGGCAAGGACTCCCCACCCACCTGGAGAGGGCAAGCCACCTTTCTCCGCCGAATCAAGAGACCTATTGGCCTTCAGATAAATTGGACGAGTGCTCAGTAATCTCATCCCACGCTGGCCTTCATCACGCGGACTGCAAAACCGTCCCAGTTCGCATGTTGCCATTGGTCCCAGGTTTTGATGAGCCATCGAGACAACATACAATCTGCAAACAGCAGAGATGAGATCCCATGCTGCACTGAAAGTGTGTTCAAAACAAATTTAAAAATAGATGATTTAAAAAATAGAAAATAGTGATGCTCTCATCGAGAATCAAAATGAATGGTCACTTGACAGACTCACTGACTTCGGAGAGAGGGGTGACACAGGGCTGTGCTTGGTCCCCTCAGTTGTTCACTTTGTACTTGGAACCATTGGCCCAATATATTAGACAATCAGAAACAATTTATGGGGTCTCAATTGATGGTACAGAACGTAAACTGCACTCCTCTTTGCTCCACTCTAAAGAAAGATCTTGAAAAATGGACTCTGATCCAGACTTAAGTCTAAGTCAAAGGACTGAAACTATAAACATGAATATTTTGCCCAGATTTCTCTCTCCGTTCCTAACTGAGTGGAATAAAACAATCTCAAGACTTTTATGGCAAGGAAAGAAACCTTGAATTTTATTTAAAACTCTACAAAAAAAGAAAAAGGAGATTATCAATCAGAACTTTCAATAATACTAATAATAATACCAAAATTATATCAATGCATTTCTAATGTGGACAAATACTCTACTAAATATATTAAAAACAAATGGGAAAGAGCTCATCTTCTTCTGACGGATGAAGAGTGGGAAAGTGTGTGTTCATCTCAGAGGAGGAGCTCAAAGTCACATGTCTGTTGGAAAAATGTGTCGCGTTTTTGTCATAACACCATGTCAAAGTGCTCTTTATTCACAAGGAAATGCTTTTATGACCTCTCAATTTTAGAACTCTGTACTTGGGCCTCAGAACTCCTGCCATGGACACAAGAAATGGATACCTTTGGAACGTACTTTTGGCGACAGGAACAAAGGCCATTACAAAGAAATGGATGAAACAAACGTTATCAACGATCAAGGATTGGACTGAGAGAGGGACTGACATCAGGCAAATGGCAAAAAATGACATTCGGACTTGATTTGGAAATGGAAAAATTCGACCGATTTTGGACCAAATGTGACTTTTATTTTGATTTAAATTTGACTTTGTTTCTTTTGACAAAATGTGTCTTTTTATAGATCACAGACTTAAAGCAGAACTGGCGTAAGAGCTCCCCCTGCAGCTCCCTTGTGAAAGTTTTTCCCCCCAAGTACACTCATACGAAAATATTTGACATTGCCAAATGTGAAAAGAGCCAGGGGGCGACGACGGACCCTTTAAACGCCCCGAAAATACATATTCAAACATCACAGAGACTTACAAAGGCGTTTAATGTGAGAATGTTACTTAGTTCTGCTTTAACGTCTAACCCATTTTGTAAACACACACTTTATAAATAAGGCCTTTGGTCTGGCCCTGGTGCTGGGTCTGGTCTAGTCCCACAGGTCTGGGCCAGTCACACCAGGGTTAAATGTGTTTTATTTAAACAGATTCTGAACGTTAAATGTGTTTTATTTAAACAGATTCTGATATTTAAACAGATTCTGAACGTTAAATGTGTTTTATTTAAACAGATTCTGAAAGTTAAATGTGTTTTATTTTAAACAGATTCTGAACGTTAAATGTGTTTTATTTAAACAGATTCTGTAACGTTAAATGTGTTTTATTTAAACAGATTCTGAACGTTAAATGTGTTTTATTTAAACAGATTCTTCTTTTTTTAAAGATTTTGTTTTCCCGTAGGCTTTATTGACAGGAAGGTTGTGGGGGATGAGAGCGAGGGGGAGGACATGCAGTAAATCGTCGGAGTCGGGATTCTACACTCTCAACACTGCCGCCGGCTGCACTTTGAGCCTGGCATAAGTGTGCTCTGCCTTAACCACTCCACCACCGGGCAGCACGAAACAGATTCTAAACGTTAAATGTGTTTTATTTAAACAGATTCTAAACGTTAAATGTGTTTTATTTAAACAGATTCTGAACGTTAAATGTGTTTTATTTAAACAGATTCTGAACGTTAAATGTATTTTATTTAAACAGATTCCAAACGTTAAATGTGTTTTATTTAAACAGATTCCAAACGTTAAATGTGTTTTATTTAAACAGATTCTAAACGTTAAATGTGTTTTATTTAAACAGATTCCAAACGTTAAATGTGTTTTTATTTAAACAGATTTCTAAACGTTAAATGTGTTTTATTTAAACAGATTCTGAACGTTAAATGTGTTTTATTTAAACAGATTCTAAACGTTAAATGTGTTTTATTTTAAACAGATTCTAAACGTTAAATGTGTTTTATTTAAACAGATTCCAAACGTTAAATGTGTTTTATTTAAAACAGATTCTAAACTTTAATGTGTGTTTTATTTAAACAGATTCCAAACGTTAAATGGTTTATTTAAACAGATTCTAACGTTAAATGTGTTTTATTTAAACAGATTCTAAACGTTAAATGTGTTTTATTTAAACAGATTCCAAACGTTAAATGTGTTTTATTTAAACAGATTCTAAACGTTAAATGTGTTTTATTTAAACAGATTCTAAACGTTAAATGTGTTTTATTTAAACAGATTCTAAACGTTAAATGTGTTTTATTTAAACAGATTCCGAACGTTAAATGTGGTTTTATTTTAAAACAGATTCTAAACGTTAAATGTGTTTTATTTAAACAGATTCTAAACGTTAAATGTGTTTATTTAAACAGATTCTAAACGTTAAATGTGTTTTATTTAAACAGATTCTAAACGTTAAAATGTGTTTTATTTAAACAGATTCCGAACGTTTAAATGTGTTTTATTTAAACAGATTCTGAACGTTAAATGTGTTTTATTTAAACAGATTCTAAACGTTAAATGTGTTTTATTTAAACAGATTCTAAACGTTAAATGTGTTTTATTTAAACAGATTCCGAACGTTAAATGTGTTTTATTTAAACAGATTCTAAACGTTAAATGTGTTTTTATTTAAACAGATTCCAAACGTTAAATGTGTTTTATTTAAACAGATTCTAAACGTTAAATGTGTTTTATTTAAACAGATTCCAAACGTTAAATGTGTTTTATTTAAACAGATTCTAAACGTTAAATGTGTTTTATTTAAACAGATTCCAAACGTTAAATGTGTTTTTATTTAAACAGATTCTAAACGTTAAATGTGTTTTTATTTAAACAGATCTAGAACGTTAAATGTGTTTTATTTAAACAGATTCCAACGTTAAATGTGGTTTTATTTAAACAGATTCCCAAACGTTAAATGTGTTTTACGTTAAATGTGTTTTATTTAAACAGATTCTAAACGTTAAATGTGTTTTATTTAAACAGATTCTAAACGTTAAATGTGTTTTATTTAAACAGATTCTAAACGTCTGAAAAGAACAGATTTGTCACATCTTCAGTCGAGCTCAGGTTCAATCAGGATCAATCAGGACGAATGGAGCAAGGATGAAGGTCGACGCACACACACACACACACACGCACATACACACACACCCACGCGCACACACACTCGCTCACACACACCTTTAACTCTCTGAACAGTGCTGTGTTTTATTGTCAGAATCAGAATAATGATGTAGTTTTATTAAAGTCATTTTGAGACGGAGACGAAGAGTCTAATGTGCATAAGTGAGTGTGAATGTGACTGAACTCTAATGTTCTACACACTCAAGACCAAAGAAAGAAAGAGGGAGGAGGAGGAGGAGAAGAAGAAAGGGGAAGAGAAGAAGAAAGAAGAGGAGGAGAAGAAGAAAGAGGAGGAGAAGATGATGAAAATAAGGAGACAGAGAGACGAAGAGGAAAGAGTGTAATGTGCATAAGTGAGTGTGAATGTGACTGAACTCTAATGCTCTGAAGACTTATGAACGAAAGAGAAGAACGAGACAGAGGAGGAAGAGCACCGCGGGAAGTATTCACACTCTTATGGTCTGTTACAGCCTTATTCCAAAATGGATTCAATTCATTATTTGCCTCAAAATTCTACAAACAAAACCCCATTATGACAACATGAAAGAAAGTCGTTTGAATTCTTTGCGAATGTATTAAATGAAATATAATTTAAAGTATTCACGGCGTTTGCCACGACACTCTGAGCTCAGCTTCATGGTTTTTCCCCTGATCGTCCTTGAGATGCTTCCACCATTCAGCTGATGGGACGCCATTTGGAAAAGCACACACCTGTCTATACAATCATCATCATCATCATCATCATCATCATCATCATCATCATCATCATAATAATAATAATGATTGTATTTGTATAGCACTTCACAAAACAAAGTTACAAAGTTCTTCACAGAATAAAAGCAAAAATAAATTGAATTTAAAAAAGCATGTGTTACATCATATACACACACACACACACACACACACACACACATACATACATACATACATTCATATATTCATAAACGCACAAACACGTACCACTCATCACAATTTATGAGTATGATTGAGAAAAGGTACAGAAATAAGTCTTTCATTTGGATTTAACGGTGGCTACAGAGTCTGCTAACTTGACCTCCTCCAGGAGACTTCAGCCTGGTCCTTCGCTGCGACTGGTCTCTGTTGTACCAGGACCAGCTGTGTACCATCAGCAGTGAAATCGGATGAATGATGGCCAAGTGGCTGCATGTAAATGGAAAAGAGAAGTGGGCCGATTGTAGAACACTGAGGAACTCCACAGTTTAATATTGCAGAGGAAGAAGAATACTGTCCAAGTATGACAGAGTCTATTCGAAAGGCAGGAATAAATGCAAGAGTAAATGCTACTCCAGCTTTGATTGGAACAATGTTAGATCGGTTATAAAACCATTTGTGGTTGGCCTCAGCTTTATTTTATTTTTGCTGCCGTAGAGTCATTTTTAGGACTAACAAGTTATTTTTTAAACTTGAATTAAAGGTCTCACATGTCACATGAGTTTTTTAACGTGTTTTTTAAAAGTCAGGGGACCAGGTCCAGTTTGAGTCTTGGACCAGGTTTAGTTCTGCTCCATCTGAAGACTTAGATAATGAAGAGCAGAACGATCTTTGTCTCTAACCCTCTGTAATCATAATGAAGAGCAGAATTATCCCTCGTCAGACTCGCACAGACTCAGATGAGCTCAGACGAAGATGGAGAGCTCAGGAGTCATAAAAACCTCTCACCTGAAACGTTTCCAACTCTTTTACCTGATTCTCTCTCTTCAATGAAGGTTAATGCTCCGACAAATGAAACTTCTGCTCTTTCCTCAGGCTTTACATTTCACACAGAAATATGAACTTCAGTTCTCCAGTTTCTTTTTTCAGAATAGTTTGGTGGTTTTTCAAAGATTAATAAAAATAATTGAACCCTTTCTGATGTAAGTCAGTCAGTTATTTTGAATTGTTGTTGCTGTAGTGTGCATTTTAGGACTATCAAGTTATTTTTTACAGGTATTATTATTATAAAGTTATTATATGCTGTTTTTCCACCTTCAAGGCACACAAAGCACTTTACCAGGCAATGTGGCGGTAATGTTGGACACAACATTCCCTCTGAAGTCAGTAGTTTTTGTCTATAATGAGTCAAAGAACTCATCTTATGAAACATCAAGAAAAAGTATAAACACTTTCCTCCTGATGCACATGTGTATGGTGGAGTATGTGTGTGTGTGTGTGTGTGTGTTTGCGCTTAAGTGTGTGGGGTTGTGTTTTCCGCTCGACTGCAGTCCGTAATGATCTGACCCTGTGAACGACAAGAATCAACAGAAAACGACAAAACTGCAGCCAAACGTGACACAGATCAGGAGCGCGGATCAGGCGCTGACAGGAAGTGGACAGCTCTGACAGGAAGTGGACAGGAAGTGGGATTAAAGCACTGACCTCTGACCCCGACCGGACTGTGGGCGGCCCAGATAATCTGGATTTTGTGAAGCGAAAACATCGCTTCCATCTAAGAAAAACAAGTTTGGGTGTAGAGTTTATTATTTTCTACTGAGATTTCACGCAATGTGAGAAAAAAAAAATCTATAAAAGTATTACAAATAAGGATCAAAACATTTTTATAAAAGAACTGACCAGAACAATTGTGACAAATACAAATATTAAAGCAAAAAGTCCAGGAGAGAGTCCTTGAAAGTTGTTATGGAAACAAAAGTATCTTTGTGTTTGGTAATGAAGAGCAACTGGAGCAGTTGCTATAGCAATGTACAAGTTATGAATGGGAAAGAAAAGTCTTCAAAATGTTACTTATAGTTTTTTGGTTTAATCAAAATGTGGATTTGATTTATTTTAAATGTTTTTGTTCCGTGGCATTTCATATTGTGCACATGTAAATCTTTAATATTATTATTTTAAACAGCTAGGAATAAATACAAAGAAAGGCAATTAAATAAAGTCATCAGTTAAAAGTTCTGTCATAACAGGAAAAAAGGGAGTTCCAAACCTAAAATAAAACAAATTTGTCCTGATGTGAGTCTCCTTCAAACACGACTGAAGGTTTTATTTTCTGTTCTTCACGCAGAGCAGTGACTCAGGTCCAGTTCTCTCTGAGTTTAACGCGAGTGAAGGTTTTATTTTCTGTTCTTCACGCAGAGCAGTGACTCAGGTCCAGTTCTCTCTGAGTTTAACGCGACTGAAGGTTTTATTTTCTGTTCTTCACGCAGAGCAGTGACTCAGGTCCAGTTCTCTCTGAGTTTAAACGCGACTGAAAGGTTTTATTTTCTGTTCTTCACGCAGAGCAGTGACTCAGGTCCAGTTCTCTCTGAGTTTAACCCAATTTCTCCTTTTCTCTCTCACTCTGCAGATCCTTTCCCCTTCTTTCCTTCTCTTCTTTTAGTTTTAGTCTCTAATGTTTAATTCTGAGGTTAATGGCTCTTTAAGGCGGTGTCGTTAAATCATTCCACCTTAAACAGTGTTAAATATTCAGAGAGACGCAGGAAATCACTTGGAACGAAAACCACATCAACTTAAGACACAAGGACCAGTCACAAGTCCGATCCAGAGTCAAGACCAGTGGCCTCATTTATAAAGCTTGCTTGTGCACTCTGCAGTGTGTAGACCACCCGCTGCGCCATTCTTGGTATTTCTAAAAACCACGTGCTCTCTCTCAGTCCGCGCTGTGACCACATCAGTCTGTGTCTGCGACAGAGAATATCTTCTGAATCTGCGAATGGATTTATGATACAACTATCGGACTTGAGAGAGAACTCCTCCTTCAGGTGAAGCACATCAGAATCAGAATCAGAATCAGAATCAGAATCAGAAAGAGTTTATTGCCATTGTCAATGAAACAAAATTCACAAACATAGGAACTTGTCTCGGCCTTAAGGTGCAACATAAAACACTGAGCAATAATAAAACAACATATATTCAATCAAAAAAGGGCATGCATTAAGAAACAATTTAAAATGACTATACAATAAAAATAAAAATAGGCATTTCTATGTACACAAGTTTACAGTTATGTTTAAAGTTGTAGTGCAGAAAGTGACAGTGCAGTGAGTGGTTGAATATTGCAGTTAAAGTGACAGGTGTTTTGAAGTGTTCATGAGTCCAACGGCAGAGGGAAAGAAACTATTCTTGTGGCGGGAGGTTCTGGTCCGGATGGACCGTAGCCTCCTGCCTGAGGGGAGTGGCCTCCTGCCTGAGGGGAGTGGCCTCCTGCCTGAGGGAGTGGTTCAAATAGACCATGTCCAGGGTGAGAAGGGTCAGCTGTGAAGGGTCAGCTGTGATCCGACCTGCTCGTCCCAGAGCCCTGGAGACGTACAGGTCCTGCAGAGATGGAAGTCTGCAGCCGATCACCTTCTCAGCAGAACGCACAATGCGCTGTAGTCTCTCCATGAGCAAGGTTTGGTTTAATAAAGGTTGTCGCTCTGCTGTAGATACATCCATCTCTCCTGCTGTTTTCGCTCTGTCAGGAAGGGCATCCGTGTCACTTGCACACGCTCACTTCCCCCTCCTTTGACCTTTGACCACCGCATGCACATATTAATGTGCGAGAACAGGGCCATGGTCACACATCTCATTCAAACATAAGAATCTGAAGCACAACAAAAACAACATCGGCCAAATTGACCGCCTGAATAATAATAAGTGTGGGTGACTAAAACACAATGTATTCAATAATTTAGAAAGTTAATTGGAGAGATATCAATGCAGTCACTTTTATTTTTATTTGTCATAAAGCCTTTGACGTGACTGCCCCTCCCTCTCTGTCCCGCCTGCCTAGGTCAAACCCACTGATTGTCGGCACTGTTTATGTAAATCTCATTCATAAATTGTTGTGTTAATTTTAATGGCGCTGTCTTTGCGGAGATTGTGTGGTCTGTGTGGAAAGGGTGTGGTCTGTGTGTAGAGGGCGTGGTCTGTGTGGAGAGGGCGTGATGTGGCATTGCGTAGGCAGATTCCAGCTGCAGGTGGATCTATAAAGCACAAATTGCCAGTGGACAGGGCACAGCGAGTGTTTTATAAATCAGGAGTTTGTGTGGTGTAAGCCTCTAGTGGCCTCAATTGGCACTTGCTCAGCAAAATTTCTAAGCAATCCTTTATAGATGAGGTCCAGGACAATACCAGAACTACACCAGGACTAGGACTAGACCAGCACCAAAATGGAGAAGAAGGATATGTAAATGTGAATCAAAGTAAACAGAGTCACATTCAAGTTTTCTTTGATTGTCCAAACAAACAGACAAAATAAGTGAAGGTGAAATTAAAAAAAAGAGAAACAAAGGGGACGTTATAATGACAGAATTAAAACAATCACATTCAGTGCAAATGCTCGAAGTGCGACGTGTCATTAAAGTGCTTCACAGAAACAATTGGACCAATCAGACGAGCTCAGAGAATGTCAGCTGTCAGGTCACATGACTCCAGCTGAGAGGTCACATGACTCCAGCTGAGTGAGTCATGTGACTGAGGCGAGACTTTGATCTCCACAGGGAACTTCAGTCACACAAATGTCACTGAACAAACTATATATCACAGAAAATATAAATAAAACAACAGGATCTGAAACAGCCCCTGTTTTATTTCTGGATTTAGTTTAGGTTTAAGTCCTGGTTTGGACCTGGAACATCTGAACAGGTTCAGAGCAGGGTTAGGGTCTTAACAGGTTCAGAGCAGGATCTAAAACAGGTTCAGAGCAGGATCTAAAACAGGTTCAGAGCAGGATCTGAAACAGGTTCAGAGCAGGGTCTGAACAAGTTCAGAACAGGATCTTAACAGGTTCAGAGCAGGATCTGAACAGGTTTTTGTGGCTCTGCAGAGTTTTGCTGACTGAGTACATTTTATCTGATTGATTTTGTTGTAAATTTAATGAAATGTCAGGTTTTTTTAAGTGTTCTTGTTCCCGCCTCAGGCCTCGCTCTGATTGGTTGATCTTGGCTGTCACTCACCGCTTTGCCTCAGGCCTTTTCAGAATAAAACATTTCATTTCAGACTCAAATGCTGACGACGCAGAAACAGAAGAACAAAGAGAAACAAAGAGAAGTGAATGCTGCTGCTGTTTATGTTGAACTTCTGTTTTTACTGAAAGACTCCACATGAAACTGAACCTGAAACAAAGTTCAGCTTCTTCTGTGTCTCAAATGAACTAAGGAGAATAACAGTTTAAGTATAACAGGGTCAAATTTTGTTTTCACTTCAATTCAATTTATTTTTGTAACGCCCAAAATCACAATAGCAGTTTCCTCAAAGGGCGACAATTACATAAAGATCCCCCCTTAAAATAGCACCAACATAGGAGGAAGGATTTAATCAAAAAAATTTTTTTAACATTTTTAGGCCAATTTTCATTAAGTTTATGAAAAAATTAAATAACATATAAAAAAAATCTGAACCAAGATATTTAAACTTGGCTCTCTCCATTTTTCAGGTTTAAATGTCCCAAATATTAGATTTTTTTGGGGGGGAGGGGTTTGAAAACGACACGATGAAAAACTTTGTTTCTTACATTCATGTGAGTCAATCACACAAGTAGATTCAAAGTGAAGATTTTTTCGTCATGAGAGTAAAACCAGCTTTCAGAAGAAATGCCACGTGATGGGGACTTTACAGATCAACAAAAGTCGTGAGCGACAGAGGCCGTGCTTTTCATTTCTGTTTGGAGATTCATCTTGGTGCGTTTAGTTATTTCAGACAAACAAGGCTAAAAGTCAAATCACGTTCTTTTTACTAAATACTTTCTCGGCTACATTTGCACAGGAGTACATGCAAAAACAACAATTTATTATATTTTTGAATATATATTTTTTTAACAATTATGCAGTTTATTGCAGAATTACTGCAATAGTACTGTTATTGTATTTTTTTTCTTTGACTTGTTTAAATGGAAAGCACATTGGTTCAGTTGTTGCTATAAAGCGATATATATAAATAGTCTGATTGAGCCTTTTTACTTTAAATACCTAATCTTCAGTTAACTTCCTCCTCTCTGCTCTGTCCCATAGAAATCCTTACAATCTAAATTGGCCGATTAATCAACTAAAAGATTGCTGCAGTGTTTTGGATATATTTTTGGTTATTTACCTTTATCTGGTAATTAGATACTTTCATCACTAAATGTTACTAACTAGGCAGAAGTACTGCAATGGGGATCAACGCTTAAATATTATAAATAAAATCTTTGAAAGTGACTGGAGTGGAACAGAGACATGAACACAATTCTTTGTTATGAGGTTAACGACTCGTTAAATTAAGCCCAATTATAAACGAGTAAACAGAAGCTCTCATTAGCAGCAGTGCACAGGCTATGTGGAAGGACATCTGGGTTAAATTAGAGGTTGGCTTTTTAAATGAATGAGATTTTGATGGACAGGACAGTTTCTAAACTTCACTTTGTGTTTTTTCTCCGTCCTCCAACTCCGAAGGACACTCAGCTCCAGCTCTCTCAGAAACACAGTCCTGGTTTAGTCCTGGTTTAGACCCAGTATTTCAGGTCTGTTCTCTCAACGTTTGTTTCACTGCGACACATCATTAGTGCAGCGTTCATCTGCCAATCACAAGCCTCCTCTGGGATGTCTGCCAATCAGAATACAGCACAGAAAGACTGGGATTTATGTTTGAAGAAAAATGATGAAGAGAGAGAGAGAGTTCTGCTTGAATCTGAACCAGACCACAGCGTCGGAATTGTCTTAAACCTGGAAACTTAAGTTTATTTAGATCACGTTTAGAGGTAATGCACAGTTTTAGTTCTCAGAATGTGTAATACAGCACAATAATGAAAAAAAAATGTGTACAAATATTTCAGTTAATAATTAATTCAACTCAAAGAATTAAAAACAGTTTCAGGTTAGTATCATTTAGCCTCTTTCACAGGTTTCCCAGGACAGCTAGGACATAGGAGCGAGGACGTAGGAGCTAGGACATATCAGTTAGGAGAAGCTGGGAGACATGTTGGAGTGCGGAGGCTGAGAGTTTGTTCAAAGGTCGACACTAAAAGCTCCATAAAGACTTT
>BJKM01000828.1:92841-200102 GCA_015082035.1 Chaenogobius annularis
CCACTGCGTCTGAAGGTCTAGCCTGCGTCTGAAGGTCTGAAGGTCTGAAGGTGACCCGTGGCTCCACCTGAGACTCTCCTCTTCGTCTGTTCCTTCTGCACTTATTAGATCTTCATATTTCTTTAATCTGCGTCTGTCAGCGGGACATTAAACGCTCGTTTATTACACTCAGAACAGAAGAGCGAGTTAAGGAGGTAATGAGGAGTTAATGAGGTTTAGTGAGGACTTTCGGAGACAAGGACTAAAGGTGGATTCTTTCTTTGCTATTTGTTAAAAAGTATTTATTTATATGTTAGAATGAGAAATCCTTCATTCTCTCACATTGAAACGTTTATTGGATCCACATAAAAAGAAACGGCTTGTGGGAAGAAGCTTTTAGCACGATGAGATGTTTCATTTTAACCTAATTAATTCAATTAAATTGAATATCTTTCCAAAGTTTTAACATGGCTCTGCCAGGATCAGGTGCTTCTGTGGTTCATGTCACAGAACGTTCAACATTAATGAAGTTCTCTCAAGATGACATGTTCCGCTCTCTGAGGCAGAGGAAATCCACGAGACAATAATCCCGAACCCAAAACACAGCGAGAGCACATCGAGATATCAGCAGACGTTGCCTTTTGGATTTACACCTTAGCAGCTTGAGCACCTCCTATGCTAAAGCTTGAGTTCTCCTGTGTCTGGTCATTGCAGATGCTCCTCCACTGCTGACCTGTAGATCCAGATGCTCCTCTACTGCTGACCTGTAGATCCAGATGCTCCTCCACTGCTGACCTGTAGATCCAGAAGCTCCTCCACTGCTGACCTGTAGATCCAGATGCTCCTCCACTGCTGACCTGTAGATCCAGATGCTCCTCCACTGCTGACCTGTAGATCCAGATGCTCCTCTACTGCTGACCTGTAAATCCAGATGCTCCTCCACTGCTGACCTGTAGATCCAGAAGCTCCTCCACTCCCTCCACTGCTGACCTGTAGATCCAGATGCTCCTCCACTGCTCTCCTGCTGACCTGTAAATCCAGACTCCTCCACTGCTGACCTGTAGATCCAGAAGCTCCTCCACTGCTGACCTGTAGATCCAGAAGCTCCTCCACTGCTGACCTGTCCAGCCCTCCACTGACCTGTAGATCCAGAAGCTCCTCCACCTGCTGACCTGTAGATCCAGAAGCTCCTCCACTGCTGACCTGTAGATCCAGAAGCTCCTCCACTGCTGACCTGTAGATCCAGAAGCTCCTCAACCCTGGTTTGAAATATATGTAAAAAACAAAAACAGACACAAAAAGTGCAGCAGAAATGTAAAATTATGATCACAAACAGTTCCTTTGAACATTTAAAACAAAAATCACAAACTGAATCACAATTTGTAATTGTTTGTTTGTCGGACAAAGAGCCTTTAGATATTTGACCAAAACATTCAGCTTTCGTCTGTAGGTGGCACTGTTCTGTATGAAGTGACCCTCGTGTTTAAGTGTGTTTTCTGTTTCAGTAAAACCTTTGCAAAGCCACGAGAAACGTCCGGAGCGTGAAATACAAAACCACTTTAGTGAATCTGAGCTGAAATAAGAGAGTTATTATTAATGAGGCTCAAATGGGGGCACTTTATGGAGGTTAAAAATGCAGATGTTTAATGTTATTTATTGAAATAATTAAAATGTCGAGCAGCTGATGTTTTATAGACGATACATTTGGATCATTATGAAAGTCTAACCACAAAAAGTCTGACAGTTTAGAGTGAAACAAGACCGATATTTCTGCTTATGTGCGTCATTTTTGGCCCATTTATGACTTGAACCTCAACAACACATTTACACACACGTTTTACACACACGTTTTACACACACATTTTACACACGTTTACACACACATTTTACACACACATTTACACACACGTTTTACACACACATTTACACACACGTTTTACACACACATTTAACACAAACATTCAGATTTGTTTAAGTCACATAACTTCTCTGTGGTCACATGTTGCAGACGTCACATTCTCGCGGTCGCATGACTTCAGACGTCAATTGACTTCTCCGCGGTCGCATGTTGCAGACGTCACATGACTACGTCACATGACTTCTCCGCGTCTTTGCATGCGCCGCATGTTGCAGACGTCAATGACTTCTCCGGTCGCATGTTGCAGACGTCACATGACTTCTCCGCGGTCTCGGCATCATGTTGCAGACGTCACATGATTCTCCGCGGTCGCATGTTGCAGACGTCACCTCCGCGGTCGCATGTTGCAGACTCCTTCGGCTCTCCGCATGTTGTGCATTTGCAGACGTCACATGACTTCTCCGCGGTCGCATGTTGCAGACGTCACATGACTTCTCCGCGTGTTGCAGACGTCATGTGTTGCAGACGTCTCACTGCGGTGCATGTTGCAGACGTCACATCTTCTCCGCGCATGCAGACGTCTCATGACTTCTCCGCGGTTGCGCATGTTCACATGTTGCAGACGTCACATGACTTCTCTGCGGTCGCAGTTGTCATGTTGCATGACTTCTCGCGGTCGCATGTTGCAGACGTCACATGCGGTCGCATGTTGCAGACGTCACATGACTCTCCGCGGTCGCATGTTGCAACGTCACATGATTCTCCGCGGTCGCATGTTGCAGACTCACATGACTTGCGGTCGCATGTTGCAGACGTCACATGACTCCTCCGCGGTCGCATGTTGCAGACGTCACATGACTTCTCCGCGTCGCATGTTGCAGACGTCACATGATCTCCGCGTCGCATGTTTGCATGTCACATGACTCCTCCGCGGTCGCATGTTGCAGACGTCACATGACTTCTCCGCGGTCGCATGTTGCAGACGTCACATGACTTCTCTGCGGTCGCATGTTGCAGACTCACATGACTTCTCCGCGGTCGCATGTTGCAGACGTCACATGACTTCTCCGCGGTCTCATGTTGCAGACGTCACATGACTTCTCAGCGGTCGCATGTTGCAGACGTCACATGACTTCTCAGCGGTCGCATGTTGCAGACGTCACATGACTTCTCCGCGTTTTATTTAAGAAATGACTTGACTGATTCTCTCTTGCCCCATAAAGTACATCATGTACTTTATGGGGCATAAAGTACATGATAGTTTATGGGGCATAAAGTACATGATAGTTTATCATGATATTTTCTGTAGCAAATATATCGCACTTCCAAATGTGAGACTTGACCTTGTGCGAGTCCAACTTTTCTCATTTTAAATCGATTTGACTTTTATTAAAGGCAGATGTTTAATATTCCTCTGACATTTATGGCTCAGATTCAGGTTATTGTGTCAAATATAAAATCAAGCGCCAAACACTTTTCAGGCCAAAAGTCGGAGGAAAAGGTGAGAAATACATTTAAGAAAGCTCAAAACAAAACATTCACGTCCTCAAGTCAAAAGCACATTTCTCTGACATTTAAACATTTGAGTCTTTAATAAATCTCCAGTTTGTGACTTGTGTTTTCAGGATTCCTCAGAGAAAACGCTGGCTCCATAAAATAACGTCTTTGAGTGTGTTCAGCTGAGGGAAACCTTGGACGGGAGTAAAAACGCTCAGATTACATCTGAAAAGAAAGTAAAAGTGACGAGCATTAAAAATACTCTGCGCCAGCTGCGCGGAGGCGTTATTAAAGGCAAATGTTTGAGTTTCATAATTTCATATTTCTTATGTTTGCTCAGGGTTCCTCCAACGTTCTTTGTTCTTTCTGTTCTCTTGTTCTGTCTGTAAAAGAGAACGTAGAGTGCGTTAAACAGTCAAACTCAAAAGGTTGTACTCTTGTCCCAGACATACGCGTCACATATTTAGCGTTAGCACTAATAGCTATAGTTGCTAATAAAAACTGCCATCTTTCATAACCACACAAACAGACGGATGAATAAGCAGACGCAGCGTTTGTTGTTTATGCTATTGAGCACTTAGCAACGCGGCGAGTTCGCTAAGATTTGAAGGAGCCAGTTTCATGTATTTTCCTTATGGCCGTTAGCATTAGCTGCTAGCATTAGCTGCTAGCATTAGCCTCAGAATCATTGTTCCGTGTGTGAACCTTTTTGTGGGTTTAACCCTCACAGTTTAACCCTCACAGTTTAACCCTCACAGTTTAACCCTCACAGTTTAACCCTCACAGTTTAACCCTCCCTCACAGTTTAACCCTCACAGTTTAACCCACAGTCACCCTCACAGTTTAACCCTCACAGTTTGCTCTGAGTTTAACCCTCACAGTTTAACCCTCACAGTTTAAACCCTCAGTTTTTAATCCTCACAGTTCTGCTCTGAGTTTAACCCTTTAACCCTCAGTTTAACCTCACAGTTTAACCCTCACAGTTTAACCCTCACAGTTTAACCCCCCTTCACATTTACCCTCACGAGTTTACCCTCACAGTTTAACCTCACAGTTCGCTCTGAGTTTACCCTCACAGTTTAACCCTCGCAGTTAACCTCACAGTTTAACCTCACAGTTTAACCCCACAGTTTAACCCTCACAGTTAACCCTCACAGTTAACTCCCTCTGAGTTTAACCCTCACAGTTTAACCCTCACAGTTTAACCCTCACAGTTTACCCTCACGTTTAACCCTCATAGTTTAATCCTCACAGTTCTCTCTGAGTTTAACCTACAGTTTAACCCTCACGTTAAACCCTCACAGTTTAACACCACAGTTTACCCTCACAGTTTAACCCTCACAGTTACCCTCACAGTTTTACCCTCACAGTTTTACCCTCACATTTTTACCCTCACAGTTTAACCCTCACAGTTCTGCTCTGAGTTTAACCCTCACAGTTTAACCCTCGCAGTATAACCCTCACAGTTTAACCCTCACAGTTTAACCTCACAGTTTTAACCCTCACAGTTCTGCTCTGAGTTTAACCCTCACAGTTAACCCTCACAGTTTAACCCTCACAGTTACCTCATAGTATAACCTCACAGTTTAACCCTCACAGATTTAACCCACAGTTAACCCTACTTAACCTCATAGTTAACCCTCACAGTTTAACCCTCACAGTTTAACCCAAGTTAACCCTCACAGTTAACCCTCAGTTTAACAGTTTAACCCTCACAGTTTAACCCTCACAGTTTAACCCTCACAGTTTAACCCTCACAGTTTAACCCTCACAGTTTAACCCTCACAGTTTTACACCCTCACAGTTTTGCTCTGAGTTTAACCCTCACAGTTTAACCCTCATAGTCTTAATCCTCACAGTTCTCTCTGAGTTTAACCCTCACAGTTTTAACCCTCACAGTTTACCCTCACAGTTTAACCCTCATAGTTTAATCCTCACAGTTTTTCTCTGAGTTTAACCTTACAGTTTAACCCTCACAGTTTAGCCCTCACAGTTTACCCTCACAGTTTAAACCTCAAGTTTAACCCTCATCAGTTTAACCCTCACAGTTTAACCCTCACAGTTTACCCTCATTTACCCTCACAGTTTACCTCACAGATAACCCTCACAGTTTAACCCTCACAGTTTAACCCTACAGTTTTACCTCACAGTTTGCTCTGAGTTTAACCCTCAACAGTTTAACCCTCATAGTTAATCCTCACAGTTCTGCTCTGAGTTTAACCCTTACAGTTTAACCCTCACAGATTAAGCCCTCACAGTTTACCCTCACAGTTTTAACCCTCATAGTTTAATCCTCACAGTTTTGCTCTGAGTTTAACCCTTACAGTTTAACCCTCACAGTTTAAAACCCTCACAGTTTAACCCTCAGTTTAGCCTAAACCCTCACAGTTATCGTCCTCACAGTTTATAACCCCCACAGTTTAAACGTACCTCACAGTAGTTTAACTTACCTCACAGTCTTTTAACCCTACATACTGTTAACCTCACAGTCTTTTAACCTCCACAGTTTTACCCTCACTGTTTAACCCTCACAGTTTTAACCTCACAGTTTTACCCTCACAGTTTAACCTCACAATTTAACCCCCACGTGTTAACCTCACACAGTTCTGCTCTGAGTTTAACCCTCACAGTTTAACCCTTACAGTTTAAACCCTTGCAGTTTAACCCTATGTAGTTCTGCTCTGAGTTCTAACCCTCACAGTTTAACCTTTGCAGTTTAACCCTCAAATTTTACCCCTCACAGTTTAACACTCACAGTTTAACCCTCACAGTTCTGCTCTGAGTTTAACCCTCACAGTTTAACCCTCACAGTTCTGCTCTGAGTTTACCCACCCCTCCAGTTTAACCCTCACAGTTAACCCTCAGCAGTTCTCGCTCTGAGTTTAACCCTCACAGTTTAACCCACAGTTTAACCTCCCTCGCACCCTCGCAGTTTAACTCTCACAGTTCTGCTCTGAGTTTAACCCTCACAGTTTAACCTCGCCCTCGCAGTTTAAACCCTCGCAGTTTAACCCTACCTCACAGTTTAAACCCTCACAGTTTAACCCTCACAGTTCTGCTCTGAGTCTAACCCTCACAGTTTAACCCTCACATTTCTACCTCGCAGTTTAAAACCCTCCATTTTAACCCTCACATTTCCTCTGATTTAACCCTCACAGTTAACCCTACAGCCCTCACAGTTCTGCTCTGAGTTTAACCCTCACAGTTTAACCCTCACAGTTCTGCTCTGAGTTTAACCCTCACAGTTTAACCCTCACAGTTTAACCCTCACAGTTTAACCCTCACAGTTCTGCTCTGAGTTCAACCCTCACAGTTTTACCCTCACAGTTTTACCCTCACAGTTTTACCCTCACAGTTTAACCCTCACAGTTTAACCCTCACAGTTTAACCCTCACAGTTCTGCTCTGAGTTCAACCCTCACAGTTCTGCTCGGAGAGCTTGTGCTGCAGAGTTTTGGTGCAGTACAGTTTTTTTTAAGAGTTTTCAGTCGCAGGATCGGATCATTTTATTTCAGAGGGAAACTTTTTTAAATGTTAAATGTCAAGGAGGAATTATAGAAGAACCAGATGAAACCGGATGAAACTCGGAGGAAACCAGAGGAAACCAGGTGAAACCAGGTGCAGAACCCAGACTGAAGTCAGATGCAGCACGGCGAGATGAAACCAGGTGAAACCATCAGGTGAGAGAGAGGTCTGAAGCCCATACTTGGTTCAGAACTGCTGCTGTTTCTCACACAAACAGTTGGGTCAAATACCCTACAGTTTCGATACAGTTTATCTTAGTCTCAAACATAAGGACTCAACAACAAAAGTGGACTCTTTCGGGACCTGAAGACCTGGTCTTTCTGCTTCCGATTGAAAACTGAACACGTAAATGTGCCAGCAGCAAGATTTCAGTCTAAAAGGATCGAGTTTAGTCCCAAACTCGATAATAAATTTACAAAATTTCCGCTCCGTAAATGTTTTTGTGTCTAAAATGTGGACAAAATGAAGACATTTAAAGGCTGCTTTTTCCCATTGATCAATGTCCCAAATATGTGACATTTTTACACAGGAAAATCTCTTATTTCCTCAAGTTTTAACAAGTTTACAATGTGTATATTTTTGCGTGAGTTTAGCCTGGAGGATGTTCCACCGTGAAGGCATTAAACACCGTATCTCCAGAAGCTTCCATGCGACAAGCCGCTCTGGAGGAGTTTCCAGCTGAGGCAGTGAGTCAGAGAAGGACTAGAGAAATATTTGGCCCAATAACCAGTGAGAACGACGTGACCTTTGTCCTTAAATTGAGTCCAAACTATGCGATATTTCCAGCGCTTCTTAACCGACTTCTAAAAGTTCCATAAACTGGGACCAGACTTTGAACAACACCTGTTGGTCGAGCTTTGCAGCGGCCAAACCCAAAGACAAACCCAGACCGCGCCTTCCAGACGTCACGTGACCTTTAGTCTCTGGCGTCCGATTGGCTCCTGCGGAATATGAGCATAAATGACACTTCGTCTCTGGCCCGCATGGTCTGAGCGGCTTAAGCTAAGTGTAAGATCAGACGGTGGATTACAGTGTTGCCGACGGTAGTTACGGCTAACTGCTGAGACGCTTAAGGACGTTTTTCACGCCCCTGGAAGAAAATTTTTTCACGATTGTCAAATGTTTCCTTTGCTCTGCTTTTACGAACAATGTCCAACTGGTGACACATGTTCTTAACTGCACAAAGCAAACGAGGACCTTTAGTCGTTCAGATGTTGAGGTGGTCCTGAGCACTTAAACTCTGGGTTGTGTTTGATCTTAAAGGGCTTAAACAGACTTCACAAACACATTGGAGTGAGTTATTTATGAGATTAAAGGACTGTGAATTATGGGGTTCAAAATTGTACCCATAAATGAACAGTGTGTACAAGTGTTCTGCCCGTAGATGTTTGTGATAACGTGGTCCCAGGGCAGTTTGGGTCGGGTCAGAGACAGAACCGGTTTGAGAGCGGCTCACATCTTAGTGGCCTGATGGATTTCGCTGTTTACATTCCTGAGCGCCTCGCAGAAACACGGGATAAGAGGACGTTTAGCGCTGAACAGTAGAAGCTGCGTTTCCCGAATTGGTCTGACCGTTCGGCCTTAAGGTTCGAATTCAAGTCGTGATGTTTGCGTTTAACACATATCTGAATAAACTCGGAGAACGCTTCTGTGGAACATTGAACATCAGCACAGTTTTTCATCAAGAAGCTTTAAATAGTTCTCAAATGACTCATTCGTTGTTCTGTACGGTTCCATTGAAATTGAGCGTCAGTCCGATGAAGGTACATTCATTTGTGACGATTAAGGTTTCAAAGAAAAGCCACGGGAAAGTCCAGACAAGTTCTCGTTTCCGAAAGTCCGTAAAGGTCAACGTGATAGAAGCATGCACTGTAGTTCGGGAGGAAAGAGGTTGGACTCAGGCAGGAGCAGGGAAGGAGCAGGGAGGAGCAGGGAGGAGCGGGGAGGAGGCAGGCAGGAGCAGGGAGGAGCAGGGAGGAGCAGGGAGGAGCAAGAAGGAGCGGAATAGAGCAGGGAGGAGCCAGGCAGGAGCAGGGAGGCAGCAGGGAGGAGCGGCAAGAGGCAGGGAGGAGCAGGGAGGAGCAGGGGAGGAGCAGGGAGAGAAAGGAGGAGCAGGGAGGAGCAGGGGAGGAGCAGGGAGGAGCGGAGGAAGGATGCAGGGCAGGAGCTAGGGTGAGCGAGCAAGGGGGAGCAGGGAGTGAGCATAAGGTTACAGGAGGAAGTCAGGGAGGAGTCAAGGGGAGCAGGCAGGAGGCAGGCAGGAGCAGGGAGGAGCAGGGAGGAGCAAGGGAGGAGCAGGGAGGAGCAGGGAGGGCAGGGAGGAGCAGGGAGGAGCAAGGGGGAGCAGGGAATCCGGCGTTATCTCGAGAACGGACGGCAACATTTGAGGAGGGATTCTGAAGATAAATCTGCGGTTATGTCATCCTCAGAGTGAATGCAAAGGTTAAAGGTCAAATACTAGAGACAAAAACACATGCTTCCACTTTGTTTTTAAGCCACATGCCCTCCCAGATACATCCGACCAAAGCGTGGATGTTTTTTCCCTATTTAAGTAAAACAACACTGCGGTCGACTGAAAACAGTTCAAGAGAGATTAAAGAGGCACATAAACAGTATTTCCATTGATGCCATGTCGAGCCCAGAACTCCCTATAATGTCTATAGAGAGTTATGTTGCCATGGCAACGTATAATATTAATAATAATTGATCATTCTTCTGTTTACTTCACAAAAATTACAATAAAACTACTATTTATGACCTAGTGTTAAACACGTTTGGTCACATTTGTTCACATTAGTTTGGTTGAACATGAGCTTTAGAGAAGGAACACAACATGTCCCACATTCACTCTCACAAACACACACTCATTCACACACAAGCATACTGTTCATGGACTGGAGGCAAAATTAAGTGTCTTGCCCAAAGACACGACGACCCCGTGTGGCACCTGGTGAATTACTAAACGTCTTTTTGTTGCTCAGATCGGCTTCAGGATTAAAGAGTATTATTCAGGAGGATTTAGATTTGATTAATGAAGGAAACATGAGTTATGTTTGGGTGACATCAGAGTCTGACGATGTGGATCGAAACACAAACATATGAACAGAACCATTCCATAGAGCTCTAACGTGAACCAGTTTAGGACCAGGGCCAGTCCAAACAAGGCTTTATGTGGCTCATTTAAATGGGTTTATCACATTTCCTCAGTTATCACGTTTCCTCACATTTATAACATTTATCACGTTTAGTCACATTTATCACGTTTCCCCACATTCATCATATTTCTTCACCTTTATCACATGTATCATGTTTCCTCACATTTATCACTTTTGTCACATTTCCTCACATTTAGTCACATTTATCACGTTTCCCCACATTCTCACATTTCCACACATATCACATTTCTTCACATGTATTACATTCCCTCACATTTCCTCACATATATCACATTTCCTCACATTTATCACGTTTCATCACATATCATTTTCCTCACATTTATCACGTTTCATCACATTTATCACATTCCGTCACATTTATCACATTCATCACATTCATCACATTTATCACATTTCCTCACATTCATCACATTTCCTCACATTTATCACATTTCCTCACATTCATCACATTTCCTCACGTTTATCACGTTTCCTCACATTCATCACATTTCCTCACATTCATCACATTTCCTCACATTCATCACATTTCCTCACATTCATCAAGTTTCCTCATGTTTCCTCACATTCATCACATTTATCACGTTTCCTCACGTTCACCACATTTCCTCACATTTATCACATATCCTCACATTCATCACATTTATCATATTTCCTCACATTATCACATTTATCACGTTTCATCACATTTATATCATTTTCCTCACATTTATCACGTTTCATCACATTTATCACATATCCTCACTTTTATCACGTTTCCTCACATTCATCATTCCTCACATTCATCACATTTCGTCACATTTATCACATTCATCACATTTATCACATTTCCTCACATTCATCAATTTCCTCACATTTATCACATTTCCTCACATTCACCACATTTCCTCACATTTATCACATTTTCCTCACATTTATCACATTTTCACGTTTCATCACATTTAATATCGTTTTCCTCACATTTATCACGTTTCATCACATTTTATCACATTTCCTCACTTTTATCACGTTTCCTCACATTCATCACATTTCCTCACATTTATCACATTTCCTCACATTTATCACATATCCTCACATTCATCAATTTATCACATTTCCTCACATCCATCACATTCATCACATTTCGTCTTATTTATCACATTTATCACATATATCACATATATGCACGTTTATTCACATTTCCTCATATTCATCACATTTCTCACATTCATCACATTCCTCACATTCATCCATTTCCTCACATTCATCACATTTCCTCAACATTTATCACATTTCCTCACATTCATCACATTTCCTCACATTCATCAAGTTTCCTCATGTTTCCTCACATTTCATCACATTTCCTCACATTATCACATTTATCACGTTTCCTCACATTCATCACATTTCCTCACATTTATCACATTTCCTCAACATTATCACATTTCCTCATATTCATCACATTTCCTCACATTTCCTCACATTCATCAACATTTACACATTTCCTCAATTCATCACATTTCCTCACATCCATCACATTCATCACATTTCGTCACATTTATCACATATATCACATATATCACGTTTATCACATTTCTCACATTCATCACATTTCCTCACGTTTATCACGTTTCCTCACATTCATCACATTTCCTCACATTTATCACATTCCTCACATTCATCACATTTCCTCACATTCATCAAGTTTCCTCATGTTTCCTCAATTCATCACATTTATCACGTTTCCTCACGTCACCACATTTCCTCACATTTATCACATTTCCTCACATTTATCACATTTTCCTACACATTTCATATCACATTTATCACATTTCCTCACATTTATCACATTTCCTCACATTTATCACAGTTCCTTCACATTCATTACATTTCCTCACATTTTTATCACATTTTCACGTTTCCTCACATTCATCACATTTCCTCACATTTATCACATTTTCTCACAATTATCACATTTCCTCACATTTATCACATTTATCACATTTTCACATTTCATCACATTCATCACATTTCCTCACATTCATCACATTTCCTCACATTCATCACATTTCCTCACATTTCCCTCATTTATCACCATTCCTCACATTCATCACATTCCTCACATTCATCACATTCCTCACAATTCATCCAATTTCCCTCACATTTATCATGTTTCCTCATATTCATTCACGTTTCCTTAGCATTCATCACATTTATCACATTTATCACGACGTTTCCTCACATTCATCAACATTTCCTCACATTTCTCTCATTTCAACATTCCTCACATTCACACTTGATCACATTCTTCACATTCCTCCACATTCCTCACATTCTACACATTCCACATTCATACATTCCTCACTGCAATTCCTCACATTCCTCACATTCCTCACAGTCTCCTCATTCATCACATTCCACCATCAGACCACCATAAACCCTTTGCTAACCCTTTGGTCCTCACCCTGCGCTGCACTCGCCCGCTGTTGTCCAGAAACGTGGGCGACTGCGGCTTGTTGTCGAAGAACGGAGCGGGTGCGACGGAGTTGGCGGAGGGCGATCCTGGCGGTCCAGAGAAGGGGGGGCTCATCAGGGGCCTGTTGCTCGAGAACAGGAGCCTCTTCTCGGCCCTGAAGCGCAGCACGCTGGCCTCCAGGTCCAGGCAGTCCCTGCGACTCTCCTTCAGCTCGTCCTGTCTGCGTTTGTGTGCGCGGTCGTTAGCGATGACCTGCGGTAGCGGCAGGCCGAACACTTTGGGCGCCGACTCTGAGGGCCAGAAACACAAAAGCACAAAAGATTTAGCAGTGAGCGGAAACAAACATTCACAAACCAGGAACTTGCTGAAGCGATAAGGTGCAACATGATGACAACAACAGAAATAAGAAAACTTTAATACAAAAATAAGGCACAAATAAAATATAGGGTTAACTAAATAAGATAAAACGGACTTCGGTTTGATGCATGTTCTGATCCTGTGTTGTCCTGCTTTTCATACATGGCCCTTAATGCACCCGACATTTAACCCCTGAAGTTTAGGGCCTCTTTTCCCTAAAACTTTTTCTTTCTCTTTTGTGTTTGTGTGAGACTCTTGTGTTTTGACTCTGATTCTAAGAGAACAGACTTCAGACGTTCACAGGGAAACAGGAGGAGGAAAACTGATGTGGCTGAAGCTCCTGAGTTTCAGGGACTTGTAATAAAGTTAAAAGGTCCTGGGAGAATTACATTTCTACATTTTAGTGGATTTTAGGCAGATTTTTTTTGTTTGTTGTTTTGGAGAACAATCTGAGCCTGATTCATCCCAGAATGTTTGATTTGACTGGAAATAAGAGAGTTTCATCTTAATGTTTATATTTAAGGTCCATCAGCTGATGTTTCCTTTTTTAACAGACGTGAACACAAAGGAATAAATGCAGAAAATGTCAGTGAATATCACTTTCAAACATCTCCTGCCGTTTGCTCAGACAAATGTAAGAATAAAATGTATAACATTGTCATATTTTCATTTTGTTGACACATAAGATACAAATCCAAACTATGTCCCAGAGCGCCCCCTGTCTGCAGACCAGCCATCTGCAGGAAAGGTTACTGCTAACCACGATTGGCTTCCAGAGGCGTAGCTACATAACCACACAGGCAATTGCTCGGGGCCCCCAGAGGCCCATTACAGTAGTTACATTTCAGGTCTCTCTATTGTCATTTCATACTGTGACCACAACAGGTGGGTGGCACCAGTGAGACCAGTTTCTCTGACTCTGGGTTCAGCAACTGCACAAACTGACTGTGCGTTACTGTTACAAAGCAGAAGAACCTAATGTTTGCCATTGTTTAAGTTCAAAGGTTAAGCTAAAAAGGGGCGGAGTCTGTCCAGAAACGCCACTGTGGGCCTCACTCAGTCCTTTCTACAGTCTATGGTCCCACGCCGGGTTTGTTTTGGTGCGAGTTACACCAGGTTAAAGAGATTACTGGACTAGACCAGGATCAGCCCAGGATCAGCCCAGGATCAGCCCAGGATCAGCCCAGGATCAGCCCAGGATCAGCCCAGGATCAGCCCAGGATCAGACCAGGATCAGACCAGGATCAGACCAGGAAATGTGCCAGCGATCAGAAACTAGGATCAAACCAGCAGGATCAGACCAGGACCAGACCAGGAACCAGACGCAGGACCAGACAGGACAGCCCAAGACCAGACCAGGACCAGACCAGGACAGGCCCAAGACAGACCAGGACCAGACCAGGACCGCAGACCAGGACCAGACCAGGACCAGCCAAGACCAGCCCAGGACCAGAACCAGACCAGGACCAGACCAGGACCAGACCAGGACCAGCCAGGACAGCCAGACCAGACCAAGACCAGACGACAGACCAGACCAGGATCAGCCCAGAACAGCCTAGGACCAACGCAGGACGCAGTCCAGGGAGCCAGCCCAGGATCAGACCAGGATCAGACCGTATC
The DNA here is from genome assembly GCA_015082035.1 of Chaenogobius annularis. Lineage (NCBI taxonomy): Eukaryota > Metazoa > Chordata > Actinopteri > Gobiiformes > Gobiidae > Chaenogobius > Chaenogobius annularis. The sequence goes on from BJKM01000828.1 coordinate 107,305, forward strand.
AGCCCAGGATCAGACCAGGACCAGCCCAGGACCAGACCAGGATCAGACCAGGACCAGACCAGATTAAAGGTGGAGGTGTGCTCATTATGGTGTTGTGTCCTTTGTGCTCTAGTGCTCAGTCTGGGCCAAACACAGCTGCAGTGTTTTTCACAGACACTAGGGGGCAGGAGCAGTGAGGTCGGATCCTGAATGACCTCTCTCGCTCTCTCTCTCCGGTGCAGGTTTAATGGGCGTGCAACGGCGTCACATGACTCGTCACATGACCTGTCACACGGCTCAATCCTGTTACAGCCACAAACAACAACAAACAGGTTACCATGGCGACAGTAGGAGGGCACCGAGGTCGAGGAAGCGCTTTAGACTTTCCTCAGAGCCTCCTGTTTAAAGACGCACTATGTCACTTTTCTGAGGGTCTGCCACCTGCTTGTCTCCACGCTTTGTCTGGAATGTTCCACAATATGGCATTCTTGGTCAAGTCGACTTTGTAAACGTGTTAAATTCAAACACATCAGTTTGAACCGTCACTCGCTCACATAATGTCGGATCATCGTGGAGTCGGTTTGGGAGTATTTGTTCCATTCTGTTGGACATAATGAGGCGCTATTGTTGTTGTTGTTGTGTTACTTTTAATGGCGGATGGCAGCCAACTGAAAAGGTGAATTTACCGCCACCTACTGGAGTTGTACGTCTTCAAAGTATGTGTTTTATACTATACTGAAAAAAAAAAAGAGAGAGAGAAAGAGTGAGAAAGATGAACGATAGTCCACATTCAGAATAGAAATGGGTCTATATGAGGCACAATCCAATCGGTCCTGCCCCTCTTTAGGGTTATGATGGCTTTGATCCAACTCAGAGGATCTGAGCTTTTTAAGGGCCCAGTTGAACATTGTTAAGAGCATAAGTGTGTCTTTAGAGCTTTAAACCTGAGATTTTAGAAAAACGTTTTTTTTTGTAAAATTCTGTCTCGTATTTAAAAAAAAATAAAAATAATCTGCATGTTGTTTTTTACGTTTCCGGGCTAATGATTTAGAACGTTTTGATCCCCTCTCATAAAGTCTTTTGGAAAAGTTTAGAAAAGAGCATTTCCTGTGAAGTCAGGTTTCATTTCTTGAAGCATCTGAGGACTCATCTTCTTGGCATGATTTACCTCCAGCAATTTTAGTTTTTCTTGCAGCTCATTTAACTTTTTCTCACTTTGTTTCTTTTTTGCAGAGGCTATAATTTCTCCTCTCGAAAGTGCTTTAGAAGCTCTTCCTTTTGCCGTTGTTGACGAACCTCGTATGGGATATCCAGCTCCTGGAGGTCTCCTTTAACTTGCAGCCTTCACGATACGTTCCTTCACATGATGGTTCAGAAACCTCATTTTGGCCCAGGCGATGTGCTCTTTCTGCAGTAATAGGAGCTCTGGAATCAACATCTCAAGGAAACCGTCAGAGGAGCAAAACAGTCTTTGGATGATGAAAATTGGCCTCATATTCATTTGGAAACCGTGAAACCATTCAACATTTAGAGACCATGCAACAGAACGAGCTCATCCACGTCGGAACATCTGACGTGAACCTTCACGTGGATGGTTCAGATGTGAAGCTCCTCAAACTCGGATCGGATTAATCTGTGTTCAAACTTAGCTCACATTCAGAGAGTTGTGTTCTAGGACACACACACACACACACTCACACACACACACACACACACACACACACTCTCCTGGAGCTGCAGGTCAGAGGTCACAGACTGGCACTTTGCCTTGTCCAGATTTAGAGCTCAGAATAACTCAGGATCATCAGCTTATTCAAGATTAACACAACTCACTCAAGTGTCGAGTCACCAACCAATAAGGCCATCATGAAGTCTGCTCGCCTCATTTTAGACTCTTGACAGTTATTATGAAGTCTGCTCTTCTCATTTTAGACTCACGACAGTTATTATGAAGTCCGTTCTTCTCATTTTAGACTCATGACAGTTATTATGAAATCCGCTCGCCTCATTTTAGACTCATAACAGTTATTATGAAGTCTCCTCCTCTCATTTTAGACTCATGAAGTTATTATGAAGTCCGCTCTCCTCATTTTAGACTCATGACAGTTATTATGAAGTCCGCTGCCCATTTTAGCTCATGTCTAATATATGTTCCTCGTTCATTTTAACTCATGTAGTATTATGAAGGTCTCCTCCTCTCATTTTAGACTCATGTCAGTTATTATGAACTCTCCTCCTCTCATTTAGACTCATGTTCAGTTATTATGAAGTCTCCTCTCTCATTTTAGACTCATGTCAGTTATTTTGAAGTCTCCTCCTTCTCATTTTAGACTCATGACAGTTATTATTGAAGTCTCTCCTCTCAATTTTAAGACTCATGACAGTTGATATATGAAGTTCGTCCTCCTTCTCCATTTAGACCTGTCAGTTGATTGATTGACTCTCTATATGATATCATCGTATTATGAAGTCTCCTTCTCATTTAGATTCATGACAGTTATTATGAAACACGCTCGCCTCATTTTAGACTCCCTGACATTATTATGAAGTCCGCTCGCCTCATTTTAGACTCATGACAGTTATTATGAAGTCTCCTCCTCTCATTTTAGACTCATGACAGGTTATTATGAGTCTGCTCGCCTCTTATGACTCATGACAGTTATTTGAAGTCCGCTCTTCTCATTTTAGACTCGTGACTATATATGAAGTCGCTCTTCTCATTTAGACTCATGACAGTTATTATTGGAAGTCTGCTCGTCTCATTTTAGACTCAGACACGTTATTATGAATCTGCTCTTCTCATTTAGACTCATGACAGTTATCATGAAGTCTGTTCTCTTCTCATTTAGACTCATGATACGTTATTATGAAGGTCCCGCTCACCTCATTTTAGACTCATGACAGTTATTTATGAATTCCGCCTCGCCTCATTTTAGACTCATGATAGTTATTATGAAGTGCTCCTCTCTCTCATTTAGACTCATGGACAGTTATTATGATATTTGCTGCCCCTCATTTTAGACTCATCAGTTATTATGAAGTCCGCTCGCCTCATTTTAGACTCATGACAGTTATTATGAAGTACGCTCGCCTCATGTTTAGACTCATGACAGTATTTATGAAGTCTCTCGCCTCATTTTAGACTCATGACAGTTATTATGAAGTCTGCCTTGCCACATTTTAGATCATGACAGTTATTATGAAGTCTGCTCTTCTCATTTTTAGACACATGAAGTTATTATGAAGTCTGCTCGCCTCATTTAGACTCATGACAGTTATTATGAAGTCTGCTCGTCTCATTTTAGACTCATGACAGTTATTATGAAGTCGCTCTTCTCATTCTTAGACTCATGCAGTTATCATGAAGTCTGCTCCTTCTCATTTTAGATCATGACAGTTATTTATGAAGTCCACTTTCTCATTTTAGACTCATGACAGTTATTATGAATTCCCGCTCGCTCATTTTAGACTCATGACAGTTATTATGAAGTTCCTCCTCTCATTTTAGACTTCATGACAGTTATTATGAAGTCTCCTCCTCTCATTTTAGACTCATGACAGTTATTATGAAGTCTCCTCCTCTCATTTTAGACTCATGACAGTATTATGAATCGCTCGCCTCATTTTAGACTCATACAGTTATTATGAAGTACGCTCGCCTCATTTTAGACTAATGACAGTTATTATGAAGTCTGCTCGCCTCATTTAGACTCTATCAGTTATTATGAAGTCTGCTTGCCAACTTTTAGACTCATGACAGTTATTTGAAGTCTGCTCGCCTCATTTTTAGACTCATGACATATATATTCCGCTCGCCTCATTTTTTAGACTCATGACTTGATTATGAAGTCGCTCGCTCATTTTACACTCATGACAGTTATTATGAAGTCTCCCTTCCTCTCATATATCTATGACTATATATTAAGTCTGCTCGCCTCATTTTAGACTCATGACATTATTAGAAGTCTGCTCTTCTCATTTTAGACTCATGACAGTTATTATGAAGTCCTACTTACATTTTAGACTATCATATTAGTCTTCTTCTCATAGACTCATACAGTTATTATGAGTCTGCTCGCCTCATTTTAGACTCATGACAGTATTATGAAGTCCACTTGCACATTTTTAACTCTATGACAGTTATGAAGGTCTGCTCTTCTCATTTTAGACTCATGACAGTTATTATGAAGTCTGCTCCTCCTCATTTAGACTCATGTCCAGTTATATGAAGTCTGCTTCTCATTTTAGACTCATGACAGTTATTATGAAGTCTCTCCCCTCATTTTTAGATCATGACAGTTATTATGAATCTCTCTCATTTTAGACTCATGACAGTTATTATGAAAGTCTGTCGCCTCATTTTAGACTCATGACAGTTATTATGAAGTCCACTTGTCACATTTTAGACTCATGACAGTTATGAAGTCTGCTCTTCTCATTTTAGACTCATGACAGTTATTATGAAGTCTGCTTGCCTCATTTTAGACTCATGACAGTTATTATGAAGTACGCTCGCCTCATTTTAGACTCATGACAGTTATTATGAAGTCCGCTCGTCTCATTTTAGACTCATGACAGTTATTATGAAGTCTCCTCCTCTCATTTTAGACACATGTCAGTTATTATGAAGTCCGCTCGCCTCATTTTAGACTCATGACAGTTATTATGAAGTCTGCTCTTCTCATTTTAGACTAATTACAGTTATTATGAAGTCTGCTCTTCTCATTTAAGACTCATGACAGTTATTATGAAGTCCGCTTGCCTTATTTTAGACTCATGACAGTTATTATGAAGTCCGCTCGCCTCATTTTACACTCATGACGGTTATTATGAAGTACGCTCGCCTCATTTTAGACTCATGACAGTTATTATGAAGTCCGCTCACCCCATTTTAGACTCATGACAGTTATTATGAAGTCTGCTCTTCTCATTTTAGACTCATGACAGTTATGAAGTCTGCTCTTCTCATTTTAGACTCATGACAGTTATTATGAAGTCTGCTCTTCTCATTTTAGACTCATGACAGTTATTATGAAGTCCGCTTGCCTCATTTTAGACTCATGACAGTTATTATGAAGTCTCCTCCTCTCATTTTAGACTCATGACAGTTATTATGAAGTCTGCTCGCCTCATTTTAGACTCATGACAGTTATTATGAATTCCGCTCGCCTCATTTTAGACTCATGACAGTTATTATGAAGTCTGCTCTTCTCATTTTAGACTCATGAAAGTTATTATGAATTCCGCTCGCCTCATTTTAGACTCATGACAGTTATTATGAAGTCCGCTCACCTCATTTTAGACTCATGACAGTTATTATGAAGTCCGCTCTTCTCATTTTAGACTCATGACAGTTATTATGAAGTCCGCTCACCTCATTTTAGACTCATGACAGTTATTATGAAGTCCGCTCTCCTCATTTTAGACTCATGACAGTTATTATGAAGTACGCTCGCCTCATTTTAGACTCATGACAGTTATTATGAAGTCCGCTCTCCTCATTTGACTCATGACAGTTATTATGAAGTCCCGCCTCCTCATTTTAGATCATGACAGTTATTATGAAGTCCGCTCTCCTCATTTTAGACTCAATGACAGTTATTATGAAGTACGCTCGCCTCATTTTAGACTCATCGACACTTATTATGAAGTCCCTCGCTCATTTTAGACTCATGACAGTTATTATGAAGTCCGCTCACCTCATTTAGACTCATGCTGATGCCACGCCCCTTTTACAGTACAGCGTAAAACACAACTTTGAGACTGATACAGCTCCATGTAGGTGGCCGTAAATACACATTCCAGTTGGCTTCAACCGCCATTAAAAGAACACACAAAACAACAACAACAGCAACGTCATGCTGAAAACCCCCCTCACGCTGAAGCCCCGCCCCCTCAGGCTCATGTTTTAATTTGTGACGTATGTGTTGTATTATTATGGGTTTTTTTTATTTTTAGGAAAATGTTAATTTTTGACATTATTTGTCATTTTAGGAGAGGATTTGTGTTAGGACTGTTTTGTGTTTAGGAATCGTTTATTTCGTTGGATTCGGAGTTAAGATCAGGGCCTTTGGGACGTGTGAACAGCAGAATTCATTGTTTTTTGGAGTTTCCTTGATCCAAATGTTATTTTAGACGTATTATATTTCCAATTAACTGGATTTCAAAATTAGGATCAGGTTTGGAAACCATTGATTGTAGCTAAATTTAGAGTTGTGGACGTGAAATGGTAATTTCTGAATGAACGACAAACAAGAAATAAACAGAAAAATGACAACAAGCTCTGTCCAATCACTGCTGACGAATGGACTGGTCTCAAATCCTGGTTCTACTGGACCTCAGTAAGGCATGCGTTCCAACCCACCAATCGAACCACAACATTCTTACGCAGATTGAGGAGTCATCTAGTCCTCTGGAGGAGGTCAGTCCTGAGTCCTCTGAGAGAGGTCAGTCTTGAGTCCTCTGCGAGGTAGGTCAGTCTCAGCTCTTCTGGAGGCGTCCACCCTGAGAGGTCATCCAGTCCTCTCTGGAGGAGGTCAATCGTTCTCTGAAGTAGTCCAGTCTCTCGAGGAGGTCAGTCTGAGTCCTCTGGAGGAGGCAGGCTGAGTCCTCTGAGGAAGGTCAGTCTCAGTCTCTAGAGAGTCAGTCTCTCTTGGAGGAGGTTCAGCTCAGTCTCTTCTGGAAGGGAGGTCAGTCTCAGTCTTCTGGAGGAGGTTCAGTTCTCTGGAGGACGGCAGTCTCTCTGGAGGAGTCAGTCTGAGTCCTCTGGAGGAGGTTCAGTCTCAGTCCTTAGAGGTCAGTCTCTCTGGAGAGTCAGTCCTCAGTCCTCTGGAGGAGGTCAGTCTCCAGTCCCCTCTGAAGGCAGGTCAGTCTCTCTGGAGGAGCGTCAGTCTGAGTCTCTGAAGAGGAGGTCAGTCTCAATTCCTCTAGAGGTGCATCTCTCTTGGAGGAGGTCAGTCTCAGTCTCTCTGGAGAGGTCCAGTCTGAGTCCTTCTGGAGGAGGTTTCAGTCTCCAGTCCTCTAAGTCAGTCTCTCTGGGAGTCACTGTCCTCAGAGTCAGCTCATCCTCTGGAGGAGTAGTCTCAGTCCTCTGAGGGAAAAAGTCGAGAGGGGTCAGTCTGAGTCCCCTCTGGAGGAAGGTCAGTCTCTCTGGAGTGAGGGCAGTCTCAGTCCCCTCTGGAGAGGTCAGTCTCTCGAGAAGGTAGCTCAGTCCTCTGAGGAGGAGCCTCAGTCATCTCTCTGGGAGTCGTCTAGTCTCGGAGGATCAGTTTCTAAGTAGTCTCACTCTGGAGGCAAGTCCTCTGGAGAGGTCAGCTGGTCCTCATGGAGGCAGGTCAGTCTCTCGAGGACGTCTCAGTCCTCTGGAGGAGGTCAGTCTCAGCTGCTACGGGAGACGTCAGTCCTCAGTTCTCTCTGGAGGAGGTGCAGTCTCAGAGGATAAGTCCTGAGCGTTTTACGCGTCACTCTTTTCACGGAGCCCAATGAGCACTGGAGGAACACGGAAACAGAGTCTGGGTGAAATGTTTCTCTTACTCCACTTCTTACTCCTGCTTCTTACTCCTAGCTTCTTACTTCCCTCTTCTTACCCTGCTTTCTTACTCCTTCTTACTCCCTTCTTACTCCTGCTCCCTCTAACCCTTCTGAACTTCTCAACCCTGAAACTCGACTCAAGCCGCTTCCTTTGTTCAGAGGTTTGGTTCCAGACCCATTGCGAGATCGCTCTTCTAAACCGCGTTTCCAACTCCAGCTCTTCCACTCCACCGCGCTCCTTTTGCTCCTTCGAAAACGAGTCGCAACTTTCTGCCGAATCGACTGCTCCTTTTTCTCGTTTCTGGAAAAACAAAAAAGCAGAAGATTTTGTGGTGAGTGGAAAAACCAAAGGTCCATTTCAACCTTTCACAACAACCGAGTTCAGTTTACACGATCGAGAGCTGAGTGCTTTAGGGAGCTTTGCGAGCCAGTTTAAATGGGGCTTTGTTTGGACCTGGGTTTAGTCTTGAGTCAGAAACTGTTTGGTCCTGCTTTGGCCTGCCGGGTCGGACAGTACACAGCCTTTTTCCGTTCTTCTGAAGATAGATCTCGACCAAGCTTCGAATAGAACCGGTGCTCAGACCTTTTCCAGCCGGACTCAGACCGGACTAACAAACGGACCATAAAAGTCCAGGGTCAGAGGTTTTCAATGGAACCAGAACAGCTTCAGTAAAAGCAGGCAGACTGAGGAAGCTCCAAACTGCAGAACTCATTCTCCAGTGAAAACACCTTATTGTTCCAGCGACGGACGCAAGCGAGGAGGAGCTGCGCTCCCGGCTAACGGCTCAGCGAGGCGGAACGGCTCGAGGCGGGCTAACGCGCTCGAGCGCGGCTAACGCCTCACGGCGGCTAACGAGCTCACGCTGGCTAATAGCTCGACGCGCAGGCTCGGCAAGCGGGCGGCTAATGGCTCACGGCGCTATGCTCACGGCGGAGCTCAGGGCACCGTACGGCTCGAGGCGGCTAACGGCTCGCATGCGGCTAACGGCTCGAGGCGGCTAATGGGCTCGAGGCTGCTAACGGCTCGCGGCGCTAACGACTCGAGGTCGGCTAATCTCAACGCCGGCTTCACGCCGGCTCGACAGCGGCTAAACGGCTCCGGCGGCTAACGGCTCGGCGCTTAACGGCTCGAGGCGGCTAACGGCTCACGCGCCAGCATAATCGGCCTCGAGGTCGGCTAACGGCTCGAGCGGCTTGAGCTCACGGCGGCTACAGCTTGCAGGCTCGTGTCGGTTAAGCGGTCTCCACTGCTTGGCAGCTTCTGGCTCACCGGCTAAACGACTCACTGGTTGCAGCTTGTGGCTCGCGGTGGCATAGCGGCTCGCTGTTGCAGCTGTGGCTCACGGCGGTTAACGGCTCATCGCTTGCAGCTCGTGGCGCTAAAAGTTCCGGCTTGCAGCTGTGGTCGTGGTGGCTAACGGCCGCTGGTTGCAGCTCTTTGCCTGCAGCGGCAGCTAACGGCTCACTGCTTGCAGCTTGTGCTCAATGAAGCTAACGGCTCGCTGGTTGAGCTTGTGCTCGCGCGGCTCACGGTCTCACTGGTTGCAGGCTTGTGGCTCGCGTGGCATACGCTCCTGGTTGCAGCTTGTGGCTCCAGCGTAGCGGTTAACGGCTCACGGCTTGCAAGCTCGTGCCGGCTAAAAGTTCGCGGCTTGCAGTTTGCTCGTGGTGGCTAACGGTCTCCTGTTGCAGCTCTTGGCCTCTGCGGCAGCAATCGGCGCACTGCTTGCAGGTTTGCTCATTGGCAGCTAACGGCTCGCTGGTTGCAGCTTTGTGGCTCGCCGCGCCGGCTTCCACGAGCTCGCTGTTGCAGTTGTGGCTGCGGGCGCGCTCACGCTCGCTGGTTGCAGCTTGCTGGCTCGCGCAGCGGCTCACGGCTCGCTGGTTGCAGCTTGTGGCTCAACGGGGCTCACGCTCGCTGGTTGCAGCTTGTGCTCGCGAGCGGCTCAACGGCATCGCTGGTTGACACTAATTGTGGCTCACGGCGCTCACGGCTCGCTGTGCAGCTTAAAAATGGCTCGCGGCGGCTCACGGCTCGCTGGTTGCAGCTTGTGGCTCACGGCGGCTCACGGCTCGCTGGTTGCAGCTTGTGGCTCGCGTGTATCTGGGACATAGTGAAAAATACTTTGGGAAAATGGAACACGGCTCTTTTGGAACATGTCTGCAGGACTTGGTCTCGTGCTGTGTTTGAGTCTATGTTTAGACTTTACAGGAAAGTCCTGGTCTCACAGTGAAACCCTGAAGTCCCTGAAGTCAGAACAGAAGGAGCAGCAGAGGTCAAAGGTCAGCTTCTCACAGCCAACGGAAATCAATCGTTTATTTACAAAATGTCCCGAAGCGATTTAGGTTTGAACCAGATCCATGTGGACGTGTTCCACAGGAACGACTCAGAGTTCAGACCTGGTTCAGACCTGGTTCAGTCCTGGTTTGGTTTAATTTGTGTTCTCATTCTTTTCTCTTCCTGGGAAAATCTGTTCCACAAAGTCTAGGCTTAAGTCCAGGGCCAGGACCAGGGCCAGGACCAGAGCCAGGACCAGGACCCGGACCAGGGCCAGGGCCAGAACCAGAACTAGAGCCAGGGCCAGAGCCAGGACCAGAGCCAGGACCAGAGCCAGGACCAGAGCCACTTTTCCTACATAAAAGCTCTTCTTTTCAATCCTTTGGGAATTCAGTTTCTATTTGATATTTCCAATATTTGGTTCTTTTCCGTCCTTGAGTTTCAGGAGCTTCTGTCGTCTCTTCATGAAGCCGTGATGATCCTCTGAGTCCAGCTCATTTCCTCTGTGGATCAGGGACGTTTGTGAGAAAAGGTTTGGTCCGCGCTCGGAGCCAAAGTCAAACAAAGATGAGTTCAGAACAAGTGAAAAAGACACAAACAGATTAAAGAAAGACAAGTAAAAAGTGACGAGGCAGAAGAGCGAAAGAGGAAGACGAGGGATTTGACTGAACCTTGGAGACGAGACGCTGCAGCAAAAGTGGCTCCTACACAAAGATCAGGCCTCAAAGTGGCTCCGACACAAAGATCAGGCCTCAAAGTGGCTCCTACACGAAGATCAGGCCTCAAAGTGGCTCCTACACAAAGATCAGGCCTCAAAGTGGCTCCGACACAAAGATCAGGCCTCAAAGTGGCTCCTACCACACACCAAACTGTCCAAGAGTCTGACAGAACAACACAAGGTTCTGAGCCACATTTATCACACTCTGAAGTCTGATTTATTACACTTTTAAGTCTGATTTATTACACTTAAGTCTGATTTATTGTCATTAAGAGTCCAGCCCGTTCAATATTGAAGACATCTCGTTCTGCTTCAGTTCTTTGAGTTCAGATAAATACACTTTGTAATCCACTGAAAAGATGTTCTGAACTTCACGACATCTAAGTGTAGAAAATGTCTCCAACAACGTAAATGCATCAAGGCTGTTGTGGCTTTGAGGCCTTGATCTGATTTCAGGAGTTATCCGATTAGGAAACAGCTCCGAGATGTGAGTGATCTGATTTCGTTCACGCTGAGCAGGTTTGGACCAGGATGAGGTCAAACTCGTGTGGCAAACGTTCAAACATTCATGTTCTTCGTCCTCCAAAAACACGAGTGTCAGACGTTGTCCAGCAGATCTTGTTCCAAACCTTTGGGGATGCAGATCTTGAAGTCCAGGTCTCGCTCCTCCAGATGCCACAGCGCCACCTCCTGGAGCCGCGCCCTCTCCAGCTCCGACAGACTCTGCACAGGAACAGGCTGAAGACGCACGCTCTGCCCCAGCATGGCGCTCCACGCGAGAGACCCCTGAGGACCACAGAAGAACATCAGAAACATGAGAAGAAGCAGAAGAAGCAGAAGCCTGGAAAAGCCACTGAAACAAATCAGATTATTTTGGGGGAAAAACCCCAAATTATTTTATTAAAACAAAGACCAAAACAAGCAACAGAATCTTTGGGGTAAAGAAACCTTCAAGTGATCAAAATGTGTTTGTAGAACACGACGCAAACAAGAAATGGAGACCGTCACAACAACGGCTGAAAACTGTGACGAGAAACAGGCCTGAAACAGGCCTGAAACAGGCCTGACACAGACCTGACACAGACCTGACACAGACCTGAAACAGGCCTGAAACAGACCCGAAACAGACCTGAAACAGGCCCGAAACAGACCCGAAACAGACCTGACACAGACCTGAAACAGGCCTGAAACAGACCCGACACAGACCGGAAACAGACCTACAGACCTGAAACAGGCCTGAAACAGGGACCTGAAACAGACCCGAAACAGACACTGAAACAGGCCCGAAACAGACCCGAAACAGACCTGACACAGACCTGAAAACAGGCCTGAAACAGACCCGACACAGACCCGAAACAGACCTGACACAGACCTGAAACAGGCCTGAAACAGGCCTGAAACAGACCCGAAACAGACCTGAAACAGGCCCGAAACAGACCCGAAACAGACCTGACACAGACCTGAAACAGGCCTGAAACAGACCCGACACAGACCCGAAACAGACCTGACACAGACTGAAACAGGCCTGAAACAGACCTGAAACAAACCTGAAACAGACCTGAAAACAGACCTGACACAGACCTGAAACAGGCCTGAAACAGGCCTTGAAACAGACCCGAAACAGACCTGAAACAGGCCCGAAACAGACCCGAAACAGACCTGACACAGACCTGAAACAGGCCCGAAACAGACCCGACACAGACCCGAAACAGACCTGAACACAGACCTGAAACAGGCCTGAAACAGACCTGAAACAAACCTTGAAAACAGACCTGAAACAGACCTGAAACAGACCTGAACAGGACTGAAACAGGACTGAAAACAGACCTGAAACAGACCTGAAACAAAACCTGAAACAGACCTGAAACAGGACTGAAACAGACCTGAAACAGACCTGAAACAGACCTGAAACAGACCTGAAAACAGACCTGAAACAGGCCTGAAACAGACCTGAAACAGACCTGAAACAGAACCCGAAACAGAGGCCTGAAACAAGACCTGAAACAGACCTGAAACAGACCTGAAAACAGGACTGAAACAGACCTGAAAAACAGACCTGAAAACCAACAGACCTGAAACAGACCTGAAACAGACTGAAACAGACCTGAAACAGACCTGAAACAGACCTGAAACAGACCTGAAACGGCTGAATACAGACCTGAAAACAGACCTGAAACAGACCTGAACAGCCTGAAAAGACTGAAAAAGACCTGAAACAGACTGAAAACAGGCCTGAAACGGACTAAACCAAGATCGAACACTAAACCAGGACTAAACCAGGACTAAACCAGGACTAAACCAGATCTAAACAAGGTCTAAACCAGGACTAAACTAGAACTAAACCAGGTCTAAACCATGTCTAAACCAGGTCTAAACCAGGACTAAACCAGGTCTGAAACCAGGACTAACGTTTGGCTCTGACGGAGTGCAAACAGGATTAAACCGTCTGAGATAAACGAGAAGAACTCAAAGTTCACGTAGAGTTCAGACGCTGAGGTCCGACACAAAACACATTTAATGAAACTGTATATATTCTATTTAAGCCTGATTCTTCAACTCAGACTAAAACGTGTGATCAATGAGATTTAAGCCTGGTCTATGTTAGGAGCCACTTTGAGGCCCGGTCTGTGTGTAGGAGCCACTTTGAGGGCCCGGTCTGTGTGTAGGAGCCACTTTGAGGCCCGGTCTCGTGTGTAGAAGCCACTTTGAGGCCCGGTCTGTGTGTAGGAGCCACTTTGAGGCCCGGTCTGTGTGTAGGAGCCACTTTGAGCCCGGTCTGTGTGGTAGGAGCCACTTTGAGGCCCGGTCTGTGTGTAGGAGCCACTTTGAGGCCCGGTCTGTGTGTAGGAGCCACTTTGAGGCCCGGTCTGTGTGTAGGAGCCACTTTGAGGCGCCGGCCTTTGTGTAGGAGCCACTTTGAGGGCGGTTTCTGTTAGAGCCACTTTGACGCCCGGTCTTTGTGTAGGAGCCACCTTTGAGGCCCGGTCTTTGTGTAGAGCCACTTTGAGGCGTGGGTCTTCGTGTAGGAGCCACTTTGAGGCCTCGGTCTGTGTGTAGGAGCCACTTGAGGCCTGTCTGTGTGTAGGAGCCACTTTGAGGGCCTGGTCTGTGTTGTAGGAGCCACTTTGAGCCTGGTCTTCATGTAGGAGCCACTTTGAGGCCCGTCTTTGTGTAGGAGCCACTTTGAGGCCCGGTCTTCGTGTAGGAGCCACTTTGAGGCCCGGTCTTTGTGTAGGAGCCACTTTGAGGCCCGGTCTTCGTGTAGGAGCCACTTTGAGGCCTGTCTGTGTGTAGGAGCCACTTTGAGGCCTGGTCTGTGTGTAGGAGCCACTTGAGGCCTGGTCTTCATGTAGGAGCCACTTTGAGGCCGGTCTTTGTTTAGGCCACTTTTGAGGCCCGGTCTTCGTTGTAGGAGCCACTTTGAGGCCTGGTCTTGTGTAGGAGCCACTGAGGCCCCCGGTCTTTGTGTAGGAGCCACTTTGAGGCCCGGTCTGTGTGTAGGAGCCACTTTGAGGCCCGGTCTGTGTGTAGGAGCCACTTTGAGGCCCGGTGGATGGCGTGGATTCGATGGGAGAAGGAAACTGGACACGTCTGTGGGACTTTTTTCTCCGTGTTTCGCCTTAAACACAGTTTTGCTCTCGACTTTCTCTCATTTTGTTGAACTTGAGCACTTCAAAAACACACGTGGCTCATTTGATTTGATTTAGATTCTGATATTGTCCCGACGACGGGATGCTTGAAAACCGTCCAAAACGTGGCTGAATCCTCCAGAGGTTTCAGAAATGCTCCAGTCTGAGGTCCAACGGACGTTTTTCCACCAAATGTTTGGACCAAATGTTTGGCCCAAATGAGAGGAAGTCGAGAGTGAAGCTGCACTGAAGATCAGGACGTTGGAGCGGTTTGACAGCCTCAGGACCAGGAAGTGGACCTCGCGCCGAAACCAGCAGAGACCGGGACAATGCAGAAGGTCTGGCTTCTGGTCAGAACACGTCGTCGGTCGGACTCCGGCCTCAGACCAGGACATTCCGGCCTCGGATTTAGAACGAGGGAAAAGCTCTGAACTGAACCACCTGGATGATCTCATTAAAGGAGCACCGTGGGACTTTTCCCCGAGGCGCTCCGTGTGCGTCAGGAGGAACGCGGTCCGTCTGTCGGAGCTGAGCGGCCGGAGTTCCACACAAAATAATGGAAACAGATTAAAACAGATTAAAAAGCTAAATCTGCAGATGACTGATGCTAATTCGATGAAATGACGTTGAAATGACAGCTTAGTCCAGTTCTAGACCTGGTCTCATTGTGGACAGTTTGTTTGTTCCAGTCGGAGGGGTCTTCTCCGCGACCTCAAACGACCTCAAACGACCTTTAACGACCTTAAACGACCTCAAACAACCTCAAACGACCTCAAACGACCTCAAATGACCTTAAACGACCTTAAACGACCTTAAACGACCTCAAACGACCTCAAACTACCTCAAACGACCTTAAACGACCTCAAACGACCTCAAACGACCTCAAACGAGGGGTCAGACGTGAAACTACGAAGGCGTTTCAGGGTCACTCACTGTCCAGATGAAAGGAGCGAACAAAAGGATGGCGTGTTTTAGAGTTCACGCACAATTCTGAAAAGTGAAACACACGAGGAAAAACACACACGTTTTGAGAAAAAACACATGAATTTAGGACAAAAGAAACACACACATATGAGAACGTGCACATTGATATGAAAAAATATAGCAATTTATGAGAAAAATTCACAAATTTATGAGTAAAAAACATACAAATTTATGAGTAAAAAACATAAAAATTTATGATTAAAAAAACACACCAATTTGGGATAAAAAAAAAAACATACAAATTTATGAGAAAAACATACAAATAAATGTGAACAAACACACAAAATTGTGTCAAAAACACACCAATTTATGAGAGAAAAACCTGCAAATTTGGTATTAAAAACAAGCAACATTGTGGGGAAAAAAACATGTGAATTATGTGTGTGCGTTTGTGTGCGTTTGTGTGCGTTTGTGTGCGTTTGTGTGCGTTTGTGTGCGTGTGTGTGCATGTGTGTGTGTGTGGCAGTGTGTGTGGGTGCATATGTGGGTTGTTGGTGTGTGTGTGGGTGGGTTGCGTGAGCGTTGTGTGTGTGTTGCATGTGGTGTGTGGATGCATTTGGTGTGTGATGGATGGTGTGTGTGGTGGGTGTGTGTGCTGTGTCGTTTGTGTGCGTGTGTGTGCTGTGTGTGCGTGTGTGTGTGGATGCATGTTGTGTGTTGTGGAGATGTTTGTGTGGCGTTGTTGATGGTGGTGTGGGTGTGGGTGTGTGTGTGTGTGTGTGTTTGTGTGCGTTGTTGGCGATGTGTGTGTGTAGCATGGTGTTGTGGTGCGTGTGTGTGTGTGTGCATGTTGCATGTGTGAGTGTGTGTGTGGGTTGGGTGTGGGTGGTGTGGTGTGGTGTTTGTTTGTGCGTTTGTGGTGCGTAAGATGTGTGTGTGCATGGTGTGTGTGGTGGGCATTCGTGTGTGTGCGTTTGTGTGTGTTGTGTGTGCATGGTGTGTGTGTGTTCTGTAGTGCATGTGTGCGTCGTGCGTGTGTGTGTGTGTCTCTTTTCCGTCAGATTGTGTGTCAACATCCTTTCGTTATATGTTCATGGACGATAAATTGGCCAAACACGCCCGTTGTCGATTCTGCACGCCTTCTAAAACCTGCACAAGCCGAGTGCCAGGCAGATTGTGGAGAGGCGCGTGTTCGCGAGGCAATGAAAGCACCTGCGCTTTGGTCATTCAAGAGTTCAAACAAAGCCATCTCCGATCTTAAAAGTCACTGTGCGCCTTAAGAGGATGACCAAAAACGAACAGAAAAAAACAATCACACCGTAATAACGCCTTCAGTACATGCCGTAATATACATCTTTAAATAACCATAATAACGCCGTAGTAACACTATAAATAACACCCGGTAATAACACCTTAAATAGCACCGTATATAACACCTTAAACAGTAATACGCACCAAATACAGCGAGTAACAACCAGTATATACAGCCTTAAATACACTGTATATAAGCTTGAATACACGTATAAACCTAAATAGCGGCTGTATAACGCTAATAACCGTAATAACTCCTTAAGATACACCATAATAAGACCGTAATAACACCGTAATAACACCGTAATACACCGTAATAACACCGTAATAAACCTAAATACACCGATAACTGAAGCGTAATAACACCTTAAATAGACCTAAGGTTAACACCTTACAATAGACCGTATAACACCTTTGGTTTATTAACAAAATACACCGTAATAATCCTTAAATACACCATGATAACACGGAATAACACCTGTAATAACCCGTAGATAACACTAATAACACCATAATCTACCCAATAGAAGAATATATAACACCTTAAATAGCCTTAATATACCTTTAATACACTTAACTACCTTGAAAAGCTCAATAGCGACCTTAATACACCTTAATGCAACGCGCGTAATGGCACAGTGGATAACAGCCGGTGCACTAACTTTATGAATTCAAACAATAACCGTCTCAGGACTTTCCTATTAGCACTGATTGAAACTGTACAGTGATGTATTCAGACAAGTCTATTGTTATTTTATTTGTCCTTTCCTTTTATCCAAATGCCAAACCCACCACAAGAGTCAAACAAACGCCCAAAAAGAGGACGCGGCGGTTTTTACCTGTTACAGGGAGAAACGGGAGAAGGAAAATCCCACAAGGAGTTTAGAGTCCAACGGAGCGACTGGACTGAATGAGGAAGAAGGAGAGAGGGACAGGGGAGGGAGGAGGGAGGGGAGGGGTAAAGAGGGAAGGGTGGAAGGAGACCACTGGAGAGGAGGGAAGAGGATAAAAGGGGAAGGGGAGGAGACACTGAAGAGAGAGGAGAGGGGAGAGGAGAGAGGGAAGGGAGAGAAGGAGAGGAGAAGGGGAGGAGAGGGGAAGATAAATGGCGGGAGGGGAGGGAAGGCGACTGGAAGGAGGGATGAGGAGGAAGAGAGTAGGAGAGGAGAGGGAGGATGAGAGAGGGAAGGAGAGGGAGGAGAGGGGGGAGGGGAGGGATAAAGAGGGAAGGAGGAGACAAAGACTAGGAAAAACAAAGGATGGGGGAGGAGACACTGGAGAGGAGAGGATAAGAGGAAGAGGAGACAGGGAGAAGGAGAGTGGAGTGAGAGAAGGAGAAGGGAGGGAGAAGGGAGGGGGAGCGAAGAGGGAGGAGAGATAAGAGGGAAGGGGAGAGACACTGAGAGAGAGGAGCGAGAGAGGAGAGGAGAGGAGATGGTAGGAAGGAGCGGGAGAAAGGGGAGAGAGGGGGGGGGAGGGAGGGTAAAAGATGGGAAAGGGGAGAGACACTGGAGAGAGAGAGAGGAAGGATAAAAGGAAGGGAGGAGACACTGGAGGGAAGGAAGGAGAGGAGAGAGAGAGAGGGAGTGAGGATAAAAGAGGAAAGGGAGGAGACACTGGGAGAGGAGGAGAGAGAGAGAGGGAGGAGAGGAGAGGGAGGAGAGGGAGAGAGGGAGGGGGGGAGGGGAGGATAAAGAGGGAAGGGGGGAGACACTGGAGAGAGGGAGAGGAGAGGAGAGGGGGGGGGGGAGATAAAAGAGGGAAAGGGGGAGTAACACTGGAGAGAGCGGGAGAGAGGAGAAGGGGAGAGTGGAGGGAGGAGAGGGAGGGAGGGGAGGAGGGAGGAGGGAGGAGAGGAGGGAAGGGAGGGAGGAGAGGGGAGCAGGAGGGAGGAGAGGA
The DNA here is from genome assembly GCA_015082035.1 of Chaenogobius annularis. Lineage (NCBI taxonomy): Eukaryota > Metazoa > Chordata > Actinopteri > Gobiiformes > Gobiidae > Chaenogobius > Chaenogobius annularis. Next base: position 125,573 of record BJKM01000828.1, read on the forward strand.
GAGGAGGAGGGAGGAGAGGGGAGGGGGGAGAGGGAGGGAGGAGGAGGGATAAAGAGAAAGGGGAGGAACACTGCGGAGAGAGAGGAGAGAGAATAAGAGGAAAGGGGAGGAACACGGAGGAGAGAGAGAGGAAGAGAGGAGGGAGAGGGAGGAGAGGAGGGAGGAGGAGGACGAGGGGGAGGAGGGAGAGGGGAGGAGAAGGAGAGGAGGAGATGAGAGGAGAGGAGAGGGACGAAGGAGAGGGGAGGAGGAGGAGAGCGAGGGAGGAGAGGGGAGGGGAGGAGGGGAGGATAAAGAGGAAGTGAGGAGACACTGAGAGGAGGAGAGGAGAGGAAAAGAGGAAAGGGGAGGAGACACGAGGAAGGAGAGGAGAGATAAAGAGGGAAGGGGGAGGGACACTGAGAGAGAGAGAGGAAGAGAGGGAGGAGACGGAGAGAGAGAGCGAGAGAGGGAGGAGAGGACGGAGAGGGACGGAGGAGCGGAGAGGGAGGAGAGGGAGGAGAGGAGATGGGGACGAGAGGAGGGGAGGAAGAGGGAGGGGAGGAGAGGATAAAGGAAGGGGAGGAAGACAATGGAGAGAGGAGAAGAGAGGAGAGGGGAGGAGAGGGGGGGGAGGGGTCGAGGGAGGGGATAAAGAGGGAAGGGGGGAGGACACGGAGAGAGGAGAGGATGAGGATAAAAGGGAAGGGGAGGGAGACTCTGGAGAGGAAGGAAGAGGAAGGAGAGAGAGGAGAGGGGAGGAGGAGGAGAGGGAGGGAGGAGGAGGGGAAGAGAGGAGAGGGAGGGGAGGAGGAGGGGAGGGGAGGAGGAGAGGAGGGGAGAGGGAGGGAGAGCGGGAGGAGAGGAGAGGGGAGGTGAGGGGAGGATGGAGAGAGAGGAGGAGGGGAGAGGGGAGGGCGTTACTTCCTGAATAGGAGTCTAGCACCTCCCCTTTATACGACATCGCCTGTCGCTTTGGCGTCGGGAACGAGCACGGCGACAGGAGAACGAGAGAAAGACTGAGGACAGTTAGAGCGACTTTTGGAGTCTGAGGTCTTGAAATGGTGACGACATGTGAATGATGAAACTGTTCTATCTATAAATATTAAAGGTTTCATGTTGTAAAGCCAAAAGAATGGTTTCAGAAAGCGATGAGCCGGTGAACTCATGAACGCTTCTTTTTGTACTAAACGTTAGCTTGTGTGTCTTGTGTTGGCTTGTGTAGCTTGTCGTTAGCGTGTCTTTAGCGATGTGTTAGGGTGTTTAGGCTATGTGTTTGCTTGTGTTTGCTTGTGTTTGCTGTGTTAGCTTGGTTAGCTTGTGTTAGCCGTGTTAGCGCGTGTTAGCGATGTTTACGCGTGTGTTTGCGTGTGTTGCGTGTGTTGCGTGTTTAGCTTGTGTTAGCTTGGTTAGCTTGGTGTTAGCTTGTGTGAACTGTGTAATCGTTCATTATAGCACTCATATTGATAATACATACAAACACACTGTTGGTTCTCGTGTGTCCGTCTTCTTCTGTTCTGTTTCCGTCCCAACGAGCCCTTTCTGATCATCACGAGGAGTGCGTGGCGCGGTCAGAGCGACGTTAAAAATGTGATTTTTAAGGATTTTAGAAACGGTAAAAGAGTGAAATTCCTTCTATTATATTTTTAGACTAAAAAGAATTTCGCACTTTCGGTAATTTGACAGGCCGAACTGTTGAAATGGTCTGAGGCTGCAGTACCGTGGAGCGGCCACTACTCAATTTGGATCGCGGACAGAGGGGGCGTGCCTTATCCAGTTATTATAATAGATCCATGGGTGGCCTCCTGCCTGAGGGGAGTGGCCTCCTTCCTGAGGGGCGTGGCCTCCTGCCTAAGGGGAGGGGCCTCCTGCCTGAGGGGAGGGGCCTCCTGCCTGAGGGGAGGGGCCTCCTGCCTGAGGGAAGTGGTTCAAATAGACCATGTCCAGGGTGAGAAGGGTTTAGACCTGGTTTAGACTTGGTTTAGAACTGGTTTAGACCTGGTTTAGACTTGGTTTAGAACTGGTTTTGACCTGGTTTAGAATTGGTTTAGAATTGGTTTAGGACTGGTTTCTGCCTCATTTAGACTTGGTTTAAACCTCGTCTGTGTCACCCATGGATCTATTATAATAACTGGATAAGGCACGCCCCCTCTGTCTGCGATCCAAATTGCGTAGTGGCCGCTCCGCGGTACTGCAGCCTCAGACCGTTTCAACAGTTCGGCCTGTCAAATTACCAAAAGTGCCAAATTCTTTTTAGTCTAAAAATAAAATGGAAGGAATTTCACTCTTTTACCGTTTCTAATATCCTTAAAAATCACATTTTTAACGTCACAGCGAAACATGTACGCGCTCTGACCGCGCACGCACTCCTCGTGAACGAGCCTCAGAAGAGTGCGTGTCGGACGGAAACCAAACTGAAAAAGACGAGACAAACGAGACACGAACATTGTGTTTTATGTCATTTCAATATGAAGTGTAAATGAATGATTACACAGTTCACACAGGCTAACACAAGCTAACACAAGCTAACACAAGCTAACACAAGCTAACACAAGCTAACACAAGCTAACACAAGCTAACACAAGCTAACACAAGCTACACAAAAAGAAGCGTTCATGAGTTCACGGCTCATGCTTTCTGAAACCATTCTTTTGGCTTTACGAACATGAAGCCTTTAATTTAAGCCGATATAAACAGTTTCATTCACATTGATCGTCACCCATTCAGGACCCTCAGACTCCAAATCCGCTCTAAACTGTTCCTCAGTTTTCTCTCGTTCGCTGTCGCCAGTGCTCTGTTCCCGACGCAAAGCGACACGCGTTCTTCATAAAAGGGAGGGGCTAGACCCCATTCAGGAAGTAACGCGGATAGAGGAACTTTGTTTGAGACATGCGCCAATAGCACCGCAATATACTGAATGGGTTGCCATTTTGTCTTCCGGGGCTTGGTGTCACCAACCATCTTTTATCCTGCACTTCGTGTGGGACGGCGAGCGCTGTCCGGGATCAAAGTCGGCTTCCACAAGGAAGGATGCAGATCAGCAAAATGATCAGACTTATATACACTGGTCAGTTCTCCTGACAGGATCCAGACTCAACCTACCAGGTTCTCCTGGACAGGATCCAGACTAGACCTGGTCCAGGTTCTGCTCTGACAAGATGTTAATGAAGTTGGATGAAACCAATATTAATCCTCACTTTGTAATAATGGTATTGCTCTGAGAACACTCTTTGTTTCCCAAATTTCACTCGGCTCCTTCACTCGGCTTCCTCACTCGGCTTCCTTCACTCGGCTCCTTCACTGCCAACTCTCTCCTTGCACTCGCTCCTTCACCATCTCCTTCCTGCGCTCCTTCACTCGGCTTTCCTTCAACTCGGCTTCTCCTTCAAACAGCACTTGAAATCAAAAGTTGATAAACACACTGGACCGGATCAGATGGTCGGAGGGCCTGATCGTGCCCGCGGGCCCTAGGTTGAATAGTGGGATGTTGAAAAATATATTCGTCACCCGGTCACCAAGGTCACCAGGTCACCAGGTCACAGGTACGCAGACTGATGATTCTCCGGTTGCGGATCTGATTCAATCCGGCGTGAGTCCCCTGAACTCTGAGGAAACGTTGGGATCACAGATGAAGCAGGTCTGACCAGTCCTGAAGCAGGACTGACAACTACCAGACTGAACAGGACCGGAACTAACAGGTCTGAACAGGACTGAACCGGACTGGACAGGTCTGACCAGATGAACCAGGACTGAACCAGGACTGAACCAGGTCTGAACAGACTGAACAGGTCTGAACCAGGACTGCACCAGGAACTGGACAGGTTCTGAACCAGACTCTGAACCAGCGTCTGAACCAGGACCTGACCAGGACTGAACCAGGTCTGAACCAGAAACGAAACACAGTTACAGAGACGAGTAGGACCGTCCTAAAACGAGAAGGTATGCGGCCGTCACTTGAAACAGTTCTAACCAGGACTGAACCAGGTCTGAACCAGGACGAACAGGACTGGACCAGTCTGAACCAGACTGAACCAGGACTGACCAGGACTGAACCAGGTTGAAACCAGACTAACCAGGCGAAGCGAACCAGGACTGAACCAGGCTGAACCAGGACTGAACCAGCTGACCAGGACTGAACCAGGAAGTCCAACTGAACCAGGTCTGAACCAGACTGAACCAGGTCTGAACAACGGACTGGACCAGACTGGACCAGGTCTGACAGGCCTGAACCGAGGACGACAGGCTGACAGGCTGACAGGTCTGACCAGGTCTGACCAGTCTGAACCGTCTGAACCAGGTCTAACCAGGACTGGACAGGTCTGAACCAGGTCTGAACCAGGGTCTGAACAGGTCTGAACCAGGTCTAAACAGGACTGGACCAGGTCTGAACCAGGTCTGAACCAGGTCTGAACCAGGTCTCTGAATGATCTCTAATATTCCTCTGTGTGACTGCACTTTTGTGGTCACTCGCCCTCTGCTGGTCTCTAGGTTATTGAGGTGTTGACATAGTGTTTGTTCTGCGTCACCATGGTAATTATCAGCTCATTTACTCTTTCAGAAGAAGACAAAATGACAGGAACATAATTCACACAATAGACACAGCTTTAGAGATAGACACAGCTTAGAGATGGACACGCAGCTTTAGAGATAGACACGTTCCAGCTCAGGTCATGGTCAAATCTTAAAATCCAGCTGGACACTTTGGTGCCGCCATTTTGTTTATGACTTACGTCGCTTCTGCAGGCATCACGGCTTCTGATTGGTTATTCTGGATCATGCCCCGCCCAGTTCAAGTCCAGGCCCACAGAAGGAAGTGCCTCAGCCTCCTCCTTTAATGTGTGCTCAGCTGAACACATATAAAATCAGACAAATGGATTATATAAAAGTACTGAACAGGTCTGAGTCCAGAGCTCAGGAGGATCTTAACAGAGTCCAGCTCCAGTCGTTCGTCTCTCTAGCGCCCCGTCTGGTCTGACCTGAAACAACAGGAAGTGCTGTTCACCAAAAACATTCAGGTAGGAAAATGAGAAGGAACACATCAAAGAATAAACCCCAAACAAACAATAACTGAAGTAGTTCAACCCAGGAAAAACAAGGTCTAAACCAGACTCTAACCCGGTCTAAAGACTCCAGTACCTTGCCAGTAGCAGTAAAGTAGAAGGACGACTATGAACATCAACAGAAGAACGACCAGGACTCTGAAGATGTAGTGTGAGTCTGAAACGCAACACAAAAGAACCCAGTTTAGTCCAGACTCTAACATGAGGCTGTGACTCTAACATGAGGCTGTGACTCTAACTGATGAGCCTGTGACTCTAACATGAGGCTGAGACTCTCAACATGGACTGTGACTCTAACATGAGGCTGTGACTCTAACATGACGGCTGTGACTCTAACGAGGCTGTGACTCTAACATGATGCTGTGACTAACTCAACATGAGGCTGATGACTCTAACATGAGGCTGTGACTGACTCTAACATGAGGCCTGTGGACTCTAACATGAGGTGTGACTCTACAATGAGGCTGTGACTCTAAATGAGGCTGTGACTCTAACAGAGGCTGTGTAACAATGACTACCTACATGATGTGTTCATAGGTGAGACTCTAACATGAGGCCTTTGACTCTAACATGAGGCTGTGACTCTAACATGAGGCTGACTCTATCAAAGAGCTTCGCGGGTGACTCTAACAGAGGCTGCTTACAGACGTGTCATGACGTGTCTAACGATGGCAACATGAGCGTGACCCAATGGCTTGACCTACATGAGCGTGATCAAAGCACTGTGCCAACATAGGCTGTGATTACATAGTGATCTAACATGAGACGTGCTCTATAGCGTACTCACAGCGTACTACTGCGAATGAGCTGAGGGTGTGCTCTGAGAGGAGAAGGCGTGGTTGAACACCTGCAGGTGTTAAACACAGGTGTAGTTTCCTTGTGGGCGGGGCCAGTTGTCAGAGAACAGGAAAGTTGTGCAGCAGTGATTGACAGCGGGCAGGTCGGTGTTCTGAGCGAGGTCCACAGTAGGGAGTAGAGGAGCTGGAAGGAGCCTCCTCGGGAACTGTGGCTCCACAGGAGCACTTTGACAACCCTGAACTTTGACCCCTAGCATCACGCCGGACCCCTGCGGCTGGGCCTCGGGAGGCCCCGTCTAAACACAGACAGGGGATGATTGGACGATTCCAGTATAGTCTTGGAAAAGAGGATTGGTATGAAGAGGTTTAGTTCTTGACCCGCCCTGAGGCCCGAGTCCAGGGTCAGAGGTCACATTCTGAGTGCAGTGGTCTCTTTTACTGTCGACACAAATGTTGAACTCCAAAGTAAATAAAGGGGTCAAATGTGTGAGGTGAGGGCAGGAGGAGCGTGAGAGGAAGAACGTGAGGCTCAGAAAAGAGCCGTTTCTCTTGGTCAAAGATCAGAAACAGTTCATCTTCAGTGGAACATGTGGTTTGGAGCCGAGCTCAGACTTTGTCTTCTTTTGAGTGTCAAAAGAATCATTTAAAAGTCTGTGTGTTTATGTTTAGGACATTAATATTAAAAAGGGTTTTTTATTATTCTTGTAATAAACAAGAAAATCAAATAAAATACATGAGCCATGTGTTTGGGGGGGATTATATGTGTATTATTATCTTTTTTGTCTGGCCCCTCCCACCAGCCTGAGCGGCTCTGAACAGACAAGAGACAGAGTGAGCCCCGCCCCTTTACCTGAGCAGCTGAAGCCCCACCCCTGCCTCCAGACTCCTCCTCTCAGTGCCCCCGGAGCCCTGCTCGCTCTCTACCTCTACTGGACCAGTCTTAACCAGGACTGAACCAGGACGGAACCAGGACTGAACCAGGACGGAACCAGGACTGAACCAGGACTGAACCAGGACGGAACCAGGAAGGAACCAGGACTGAACCAGGACGGAACCAGGACTGAACCAGGACTGAACCAGGACTAAAGACTGTTTTTACTTGTTGACATGGAAATGTTGCGGGAAGAACAGGAGAAGAAGGGGGAGGAACTTGAGAAGAAGGGGGAGGGACAGGAGAAGAAGGGGGAGGAACAGAAAAAGAAGGAGGAGGAACAGGAAAAGAAGGGGGAGGAACAGATTTGAACCAGGTCTGCCAGGACGAAACCAGGACTGAACCTGGTCTTAACCAGGTCTAAACTAGAACTAAGACCAAAGCAAGGGTTAGTGAGGAGGCACGAGTCCAGTGAGGAGGCACGAGTCCAGTGAGGGGGCACGAGTACAAATGTCGTGATTATATATTATTGCTCATAATGCTGCCGGCTTTGATAACTTCTTACTTTTGGAATACCTCGCCCCACAGGGTCTAAACCCCCTGCTTACAGTCAAAGGCACCTGACGGCCTCGGCTGTAGCACTAGGACCACCAGGATTTCAGAACTACTAGAACTCCCAAGCCGTCAATTTGACTCTGGCGATGACGTAATCAAAAGAATGATTCTTCTAACACGCAAAAAATTGGTCTATGAGCCTCTAATGAATATTATCATTATTCCGAGTGCTGAAGTTGACTATCATCAGCGGAGGAAGAGGAGGAGGAAGAGGAGGGTTGTTTACAATAGCGAAGCCGCTGTTACAGAGAATATATGCAAATCCATTCGTTGCTCTGGCCCATCTTCCTAAAAAACAAAGTCAGCCAAATACTATTATAACACAGGAGTCGTAAATACCTTGAATATTTTTGCTGTTGCCAAGAATATGCCGCTCACCCGGCGATGTTACCGGGGCAACTGAAGCAACAGGCGCTGAGTTTATTGATCTCGACTGCCTAAAATGCCATAACTATATAATACAGTTTGTCATAAATCCCTTGAACATTTACAATTGACCAACTGCCAGTGAGATTTTAGCTTCTTCTTTTAGCGTCCTCCGCATTCGTCCTCCGACTCGCTGTCTGAATCGGCTGAGCCCAAAACCCACGAGTCCTCGAGTTCGACTCACCTTCACCTCCCGAATCAACGTTTTGAAGCGTTGCCAGGGCCTGTTGTACGGATAATCGCTTCAAACCCATTTTAGCTTAAGCTTGTGGAAGTTAGACGAAGAATTACTCAGAACTCGTTTTAACATTTTTATTTCAGTTGAATTGCAATATGGGGATGATACAAACAAAGGTAAAGAAAAAGTCAAGAGCCCATGACTCTGAAAGAGCATGTAACCATAGTAACCAGAGTAATTAGACGTACAATTCTGAAAACCGACAAACTGACGGCCTTGGGAGTTCTAGTGTTTAAGGACCTTTTTCCCCCACAAGTTCAACACTCGAGCTAATTAAAACTATGTTGGGGCGTATCCAGACCCCTCATGGATACAATAGAATGGATGACACATGATCTCACCCGCGGAGGGTGAGATGGGAATTTATGTATGTATTATTTATTTATTTCCAAATGAATCACAAAACACATAACAGAGTTACATAATCAGTATAAATCATTTTCTTCAATTTTGCTTTTTCCAAATTAAGTTCAAATGTTATGTTTTCCATTCGTCTTGTTCCTGTAATTGTGTCAGTCCAGTCCTTGATCGTTTCGGGGTTCTGCGTCCCTGTGAATAATGGGCACTTTTTCCAACAAAACTCTCTAAGAACGTGTGATTTTATAGTCTTTCACAGGGATTTACAAACATCTTCCCACTCTTTGTCTGTCAAAACAAGACCACTCTCTCCTTCCCATTCGATTTTAATATATTTAGTAGAGTATTTGTCCAGATTAGAACTGCATTTATATATTTTTTATATAATACCCCTTGAAAGATCTCAGTCAGAGGGATATAATGGTCCTTGTTGAATTTCTTCATTATAATAACTCTTTATATGTAAAAACCTACAAAAGTCAAGCCAAAGGATTCTTTCAACATATCAAAGCGCTTCATGGGATTATCTTTTACAATCTGGTGAAAAACCTTTCGACCGTTTGTAATCCAGACCTTGAGTCTCAGGTCAGTTCTATTTGGTACAAAACCTTGGTCATAAACCAACCAGATAAAGATTTGAACATCTTTGTTAAATTTGTATGTTTTTATCAGCTCCTTCCATGTCGTAAGCACAGATTTGACCCAGGGATTCTTCACTTCCTCCTCATGACCCAAGCGTCTGTCATGTGCCAGTAAGGCCTGCACAGGAACCCCCGGCACAACATTACTCTCAATATTATTCCATTGAGCTTTATATTCTGGGTCACACCAGCAACGCTCTGATTTGAGCAGAATTAAAGTCATTTTTCAGACAAGGTAAACCCCGCCTCCTTTTTCTATTGATCATTTTAAGGTTTTGAATCAGATACGTTCTTTTTCTTTCCTTGCCATATAAATCTTGAGATTGCTTTATTCCACTCATCAAACAGCCGATTGGGGATGGAAATCAGGAAAGTCTGGAACAGAGAGAAATTCAATTTGTCGAGATCTTTTTTAATATTGGTAAAGAGAGGGGTATCATTTTTTTTCCAAAATAGTTGATAAGACTCTATGGAGTACCACACCTAAACATCTAAGATATTCCGTTTGCCATTCTAGCTTCTTTCTTTGGTGGTGTTTCATGGCAATTAGTGTCCATAGTGTTACATTATCGCCATTCTTTAGACTTTCTTCTTTAGACCTTTAGACTTTATTCTTTAGTTGTTGTTGTTTTGTTGTTGTTGTTGTGTTGCTTTCAACTTCTGTAGGTGTGTACATCGTCTGTAGGTGTATGTCTTCTGTAGTTGTACGTCTTCTGTAGGTGTACGTCTTCTGTAGGTGTACGTCTTCTGTAGGTGTATGTCTTCTGTAGGTGTACGTAGGTGTACTTCTGTAGTTGTTCTGTAGTTGTATGTCTTCTGTAGTTGTACGTCTTCTGTAGTTGTACGTCTTCTGTAGGTGTATGTCTTCTGTAGTTGTACGTCTTCTGTAGGTGTATGTCTTCTGTAGGTGTACGTCTTCTGTAGTTGTAGGTCTTCTGTTTGCCATTAGATAAGATAAGATCACCTTTATTCGTCCCACAATGGGGAAATTCCACTGTTGCAACAAAGATTAGGTGCAGAAACAGATTAGGCACAGTATAATAATAAAAACAGATCATTAAATATTGCACCAGGAGATGATTGACATTAATGTCACAGTATTGCACAGGAGTATAACAGTATTGCAGTAGAGTATAACAGTATTGCAGTAGAGTATAACAGTATCCAACGCCACATAACTCAGCCACACCACATAACTCAGTCACTCCAACACCTACACTAAACTCAGTCACTCAACAACCACATAACTCAGTCACTCCAACACCACATAACTCAGTCACTCCTACACCACATAACTCAGTCACTCCAACACCACATAACTCAGTCACTCCTACACCACATAACTCAGTCACTCCAACACCACATAACTCAGTCACTCCAACGCCACATTAACTCAGTCACTCCTACACCACATAACTCAGTCACTCCTACACCATCATCCAGTTCTGTACTGTGGGTTTTATTCTGTTGTTTTATTCTCTTGTACAGTGTCCTTGGGTGTTCTGAAAGGCGCTTTTAAATAAAATGTATTATTAATTATTATTATTATTGCACAAGAGTATAACAGTATTGCACAAGAGTATAACAGTATTGCACAGGAGTATAACAGTATTGCACAGGAGTGTAACAGTTATTGCACAGGAAGTATAACAGTATTGCACAGGAGTATAACAGTATTGCACAGGAGTATAACAGTATTGCACAGGAGTATAACAGTATTGCCACAGGATTATGAAAGCTGAATGACACGTTCAGGACTCACAGTGTTTGTTGTAAAGTCTGACAGCAGCAGAAGGAAAGACCTGTGAAACATCTCCTTCACACAGCGAGGGTGGATCAGTCTGTCACTGAAGCTGCTCTGCAGAGCGGACAGAGTGTCCTGCAGGGGGCGACACTCATGATCCAGCATAGATGAGTTTAGCCAGGACCCTTCTGTCCCCCACCTCCTGCACCGGGTCCAGAGCCCAGCCCAGGACGGAGCTGGACTTCTTGATGACTCTGTCCAGCTTCTTCCTCTCTCTCTCTGTGATGCTGCTGCTCCAGCAGACCACCCCGTACAGGAGGGCTGATGCCACCACAGAGTCGTAGAAGGTCCTCAGGAGTGGCCCTGTCACTCCAAAGGACCGGAGTCTCCTCAGGAGTTAGCCGATTCTGGCTCTTCCTGTGTGTCTGTGTGATGAGTCCAGTCCAGTTTGCGGTTCAGATGAACACCCACGTATGAGTCCACTCTCTCCTTTGGCTTCCCCAAGGAGATGGGCTTGATGAGGTGGTGAAGAGAAAGGGCGCGGGGGCGGTGCCCTGGGGCGCCCCCACACTGCAGGTCCGAGTGTCAGACACACTGTCCCGGGCTCTCACAAACTGGGGTAGTTTGTGAGGTAGTTCCAGGTTCCACTCCGCCAGGTCGTAGTCCACACCAGCCGTCTCCAGCTCCTGAGGGACAATGGTGGACGGTGTTGAAGGCGCTGGAGAGATTTAAACGGGTAAGTCTTTTTAAAGGTCATAGGTGGTTGCCAGTAAGAGAGGATTTCAGTTTTCAATTCAATTCAATTCAATTCAATTCATTTTTGTAATTAAAATTAACAACACAATTAAAAACCAGAGGGGGCCGCGCTTTTGCAGTTGCGGGTCCCAGACTCTGGAATAGTCTTCCTCTGGGAATTAGAACAGCCCATTCTCTGAATATCTTTCAATCTTTGTTAAAAACCTTTTTGTTTACACAGGCACTTAACACAAGTTGGGCCGAACATTTTAGAATGTTATTGTTTCTAAATATGCTTTATAAATAACACTTAACTTACTTAATTACAAAGAAGACACACTTGCCTTTGTACTGGAGGTCTCCTTTAACCCTTGCAGCCTTCAAGACACGTTCCTTCACGTTCCTCATGATCAGGCCTTGTGGTTCCTCAGCTGCTGGTCTTGGTTTGCCCATGCGATGTGCTCTTTCCTTTGTGATGGAACTTCAACTCCTGAGCCATCAAGGAGCTCAGGAATAATCTTCTCCAAAAAACGTACTGTATCCTGTCCCTCTTCTCCCTCCGAGACCCCCATAAGTCTAAGGTTGGGACGCCGCGATCTGGACTCCAAATCCAGGAGCTTTCATGTTATTGTTCTCCAACTCCAGCGTGGTCACCCTGGCCCACAGCGCCTCCATCTGGGCCCTTAAGGTCTGCAGATCGTCCGTCCTGCTCGACCTCCATGACTGCTCCGGTTCTTCTTGCTGCTTTCAGCTGAGCAGCCACTGTCTCGACCGGACCATGGACGGGTCAGCGTTGTTTGTTTTGGTCCCCTAGTGTTACCGGTTTTGTGTCTTCCTTGTTTACTCTTCCTTGTTCTTCCTCTTTGGGATTAGGCGGGTCAAACAATGATTTTAAAGCTAAATTTTGCTGCAGCGGTGTGAGGAGCATCACCTCGAACACCGCCATTACAGGAGTCCTGATCTTCACACTTTCACTTGTAATAATGGGATTATCTGCTCTGAGACACTCTTCTTCACTCATCTCCTTCACTCGTCTCCTTCACTCATCTCTTCACTCGGCTCCTTCACTCGGCTCCACCTCGTCCTTCACATCGTCTCCTTCACTCGCTTTCCTTCACTCGGCTCCTTCACTCATCTCCTTTCACTCATCTCGTTCACTCGGCTCCTTCACCGTCGGGACTCTTCCCTCGGCTCCTTCCCTCGTCTTCTTTCACTCGGCTCCTTCACTCGGGCTCCTTCACTCATCTCCTTCATCGGCTCCTTCACTCACTCGGCTTCCTTCAACTCGGCTCCTTCCACTCGGCTTCTTCACTCATCTCCTTCAACTCGCTCCTTCCTCGTCTTCTTCACTGGCCTTCACTCATCCTCCTTCACGTCGCTCCTTCCCTCGTCTCCTTTCACTCGGCTCCTTCCTCGGCTACTTCACTCATCTCCTTCCACTCGCGCTCCTTCACTCCGGCTCTTCACTTTCGCTCCTTCACGTCGGCTCCTTCACTCGGCTCCTTCACTCGGCTCCTTCACTCGTCCTTCGACTCGGCACCACTTACTAGCAGGCCCTGCATGGCGGCTCTTCACTCGCCAATACACACCTCATCCTTCTTCACTCAGCCCTCATTCACCCATATCTCCTTTAACCATACGGCTACTCTCCATCTCTTCCCTCACTCATCTCTTCACTTCATCTCCTTCACTCGGCTCCCTTCACTCGGAACTCCCATATCACTCGCGCTCTTCACTCATCTTCCTTCACTCGGCCCTTCCCTCGGCTCCTTACATATACAGCTCCTTTCTCTGGACGCTTACCTCTTTATCTGCATCTCTCTAACTATCTCCTTCACTCATGCGCGGGCCTCTCACGTGCATTCAACTCCTTCACATCCAGAAACTCTCAAACGAAAAACATCCTTTCACATGCTCACGGTCACTCCTCCTTAACACCTCTCTTGTTCTCAATACTTCAACTAGCTCCATACAGCCCTCGTACCCTTCACTCCTGGCATACTTACACACAGATACCTCCTTCACTCGGCTTCCTCACCTTGGCTCCTCACTCGCTCCTTCACTCGGCATCCTTCACTCGGCTCCTTCACCACCATCAACGATCGGCTCCCACTCCTCACATATGGCTCTTGCACGTCTCCTCCTTCACTTCATCGTTCCTTCACTCGGCCTCCTCTTTCTACCGCCTATCATACTCTTCACTCGCGCTCCTTCAACTCATCTCTCTTCACGGTTCCAGTTCTCCTTCACCATCGTTCTATCACTCACTCCTTACCGCTTCTTCACTCGCCTTCCTTCACTCGCCCTATCCGTCGGCTCCTTCACGCGCCTTCATCATCTCTCTTACTCGTCGTACCTTCCACTCCGGTTTCTTCACTCGATCTCTTCCTTAACGTCTCCCCTCTACATCTCGTCTCCTTCACTCGGTCCTTCACTCGGCTCCTCACTCGCTCCTTCCACTCTATCTCCTTCCTCATCTCTTCACCGTCTCCTTCACTCGTTCCTTCACTCATCTCCTTCACTCGGCTCCTTCACTCGTCTCCTCGGCTCCTTCACTCGCTCCTTCACCGGCTCCTTCTCCTTCACTCGGCTCCTTCTCCTTCACTCGCTCCTTCACTTCCTTCTCACTCCTTCACTCGGCTCCTTCACTCGTTCTCATCATCTCCTTCACTCATCTCTCTTCACTCGCTCCCACTCGGTCTCTTCACTCATCTCCTCTACTCATCTCCTTCACTCGGTCTCTTCACTTCATTCCTTCATCGCGCTCTTCACTCGCCTCCTTCACTCGTCTCCTCACCTCGGCTCCTTCACTCGGCTCCTTCACTCGGTCCATCAACTCGGCTCCTTCACTGGCTCCTCACTCATCTCCTTACCTTCGCTCATCATCATTGGCTCATTCACTCGGCTTCCTTCACTCATCTCCTTCACTTCATCTCCTTCATCGCTCTTCACTCATCTCCTCATCGGCTCCTTCACTCGCTCTTCACTCGCTCCTTCACTCGGCTCCTCACTCGGCTCCTTCACTCATCTCTTTACTCGGCTCTTCACTCGCTCCTTCACTCAGCTCCTTCACATCATTCCTTCACTCGGTTCCTTCACTCATCTCCTTCAATCGGCTCTTCACTCGCTCCTTCACTCACCGTCTCCTTCACTCTGGCTCCTTCACTCTATCGGCTCTCACTGTCCTACTCGTCCGTCCTTCCCTACTTCACTCGCTCCTTCACTCGCTCCTTCACCGCTCTCACCGCTCCTTCAACTCACCTCAATCATTCTCACTGGTTCCTTCACTCAGTTTCCTTCACTCGTCCTCACTCTCTTCACTCCGTCTCCTTCACTCGTCTCCTTCACTCGCTCCTTCACCGGCCATCGGCTTCCTCACTCGGCTCCTTCACTATCCTCACTCTCCTTCACTCATCTCCTTCCTCCTTCACTCGGGCTCTCCTATCTTCACTCATCTCTCATCCTCTCACTCGGCTCCTTCACTCGGCATCACTTCGGCTTTCCGTCGCTCCTTCGACTCGGTCCTTCACTTCGGTGCTACTGTCTCTCGGCTCCTTCACTCGGCTCCTTCACTTCACTCATCTCCTTCAGCTCATCTTCCTCACTTCATCCTTCACTTCTCCTTCACATCGCTCCTTCCTCATCTCCTTCAAAACTCACTCTCCTTCACTCGGCTCCTTCACTCTGGCTCCTTCTCGGCTCCTCAGCTTCCTTCACTCATTCCTTCACTCGGCTCCCACTCGGCGCTCCTTCAACTCATGCTCCTTCACCATCGGCTCCTTCACTGGCCCTCACTCGGCTCCTTCACTCATCTCCTTCACTCATCTCCTTCACCATCTCCTATCACTCGGCTCCTTCACTCCTTCACTCACTCACTTCACTCGCTCCTCACTCATCTCCTTCTACTCATCTCATCACTCATGCTCCTCACTCGATCCTTCATTCGGCTCTTCACTCATCCTCCTTCACTCATCGCCTTCACTCGGGCTCCTTCACTCGGTCCTCACATCCCGACTCATCTCTCACTCGGCCCTTCATCAATCTGCTCTTCACTCATCTTCCTTCACTTCATCTCCTTCCTGTCACTTCACTCTCTTCACCTCTCTCTTCACTCACTCCTATCACTCATCTCCTTCAGCTCATCTCCTTCACTCATCTCCTTCACTCGGCTCCTTCACTCGGCTCCTTCACTCATCTCCTTCTCCTTCACTCATCTCCTTCACTCGGCTCCTTCATCTCCTTCACTCATCTCCTTCACTCTCCTTCACTCGCTCCTTCACTCATCTTATGAGATGAAGGCCGGGACATTCTTCTTAAAATACGTCTGTCAAATGAGATTAAAGTGACTCTGAACATCTGCTCCTCAACTTACAAAAGGATTCAGACTCAAACTAAAACTAAATAATATTAAGTTAGAAACTTACATTTTAAGTCAGACTCACACATTTAATGATGTTTGGACAAATAAATAGATCCAATTGTCAATAAATGTACATTGAGTAAAACTTTATGACATTTAAACAAAAACACCAAAATTGTATATTTTGACACAAAAATGAATTAAAAAGTATGTTTAACATCGGAATAAAAATTCTTAAACATATATTTGGACTAATATGATTGATTCTTTGAGACTCAAAAGGCCGATCCTCAGCTGAACCTGATCACTGGCACAGACTGGCTCAAACACACATGAAATCAAAAGTCATAAAACACAACTGGACCGGATCAGATGGTCTGAGGGCCTGATCTGGCCCCTGGGCCGTAGGTTGAATAGTGGGATGGGACAATGTAAACCAAAGTGTTTGGGTCAAAAATCATGTTTAAACCATGGTCAAACAGGCAGATTCAGGTCATACAGAGGAGAGAGAAGTCAGAGGTCACCAGGTCAAAAGGTCACCGCGGGGACAGCTCAGACTGATGATGCTCTGGTTCAGATCCGGCTGAGTCCCCTGAGACTAAAACCAGCACTAAACCAGGTCTGAACCAGGACTGAACCAGGTCTGAACCAGGTCTAAACCAGGACTGAACCAGGTCTGAACCAGGTCTGAACCAGGTCTAAACCAGGTCTAAACCAGGTCTCTGAATGATCTCTATTATTCCTCTGTGTGACTGCACTTTTGTGGTCACTCTGCCCTCTGCTGGTCTCTAGAGTTATTGAGGTGTTGACATAGTGTTTGTTCTGCGTCACCATGGTAATTACAGCTCATTTACTCTTTCAGAAGAAGACAAAATGAACGTGAACATAATTCACACAATAGACACAGCTTTAGAGATAGACACACTGTGGAAGAAAAACACAACGCTCAGAAGGACCTGAACAGGTCTGAGTCCAATCCTCTTTGGTCATCTCTCTAGCGCCCCATCTGGCCCTGACCTGAAACAACAGGAAGTTCTGTTCACAAAAAGCATTCCGGTCACAAAATTAGATTCAAGAAAGAATAAACCCAAACCAAACAATAACTGAAGTATTTCTAACCCTGGCAAAACAAGGTCTAAACCAGGACTCTAACCTAGTGTAAAGCAAACAGCGTAATGGGCCGTGACTCTAACATGAGACTGTGACTCTAACATGAGGCTGTGACTCTAACATGAGGCTGTGACTCTAACATGAGACTGAGACTCTAACATGAGGCTGTGACTCTAACATGAGACTGAGACTCTAACATGAGACTGAGACTCTCTAACATGAGGCTGTGACTCTAACATGAGAGGCTGTGACTCTAACATGAGACTGAGACTCTAACATGAGGCTGTGAGTCTAACATGAGGCTGTGACTCTAACATGAGACTGAGACTCTCTAACATGAGGCTGTGAGTCTAACATGAGGCTGTGACTCTAACATGAGCTGTGACTCTAACATGAGAATGTGACTCTAACATGAGGCTGTGAGTCTAACATGAGGCTGTGACTCTAACATGAGACTGAGACTCTAAACATGAGACTGTGACTCTAACATGAGGCTGTGACTCTAACATGAGAATGTGACTCTAACATGAGGCTGTGAGTCTAACATGAGACTGAGACTCTAACATGAGCTGTACTTACTCCACAGAGAGCTGGAGGGTGTGGCTCTGAGAGGAGAAGGCGTGGTTGAACACCTGCAGGTGGTAAACACAGGTGTAGTTTCCTTTGTGGGCGGGGCCAGTGTCAGAGAACAGGAAGTGTGCAGAGTGATTGACAGCGGGCAGGGTGTGGTTCTGAGCGAGGTCCAGAGTGGGAGAGAGGAGCTGGAAGGAGCCTCCTGGGAACTGTGGCTCCACAGAGCATTTGACCAATAACGTTGGCCCGTCTAACACAGACAGGGAGATGATTGGACGATTCAGTAAGTCTGTGGAGAGAGAAGATTGGATGAAGAGGTTTTGTTCTTGACCCGCCTGAGGCCCGAGTCCAGGGTCAGAGGTCACATTCTGAGTGCAGTGGTCTCTTTTACTGTCGACACAAATGTTGAAGTCCAAAGTAAATAAAGGGGTCAAATGTGTGAGGTGAGGGCAGGAGGAGCGTGAGAGGAAGAACGTGAGGCTCAGAAAAGAGCCGTTTCTCTTGGTCAAAGATCAGAAACAGTTCATCTTCAGTGGAACATGTGGTTTGGAGCCGAGCTCAGACTTTGTCTTCTTTTGAGTGTCAAAAGAATCTGATTAAAAGTCTGTGTTGTTTATGTTTATGAAATCATTATTAAAAGGGGTTTTTTATTTCTTTGTAATAAAACAAGATCAAATACACAAATCACACTTTCACTTTCACCTGAACACATCACCTCCAGACCATGAGAAGAGGAGGTGTCTAGGCTCCTGACACACTCTCTCAGTGTAGACTTGTTCACACAGTCACGTCCGATCCACCAGACAGGACTCCGTTGAAGACCGCGCGTTTTTTCCCCAGAAACAGCAGAGCCACAGTCCAGGTCTCGACACACAGCAGCTGCAGCCCCAGAAACCAGACATCAAAGGTCTCCACTCGTTTTCCACTCTGCTCTGTGTTTCATCTCCACAGTCCCAGCACAGCGACTGGCCCCTCCCACCAGCCTGAGCGGCTCTAAACAGACAAGAGACAGAGTGAGCCCCAGCCCTTTACCTGATTAGCCGAAGCCCCACCCCTTTACCTGAGCACCTTAGCCCCGCCCCTTTACCTGAGCAGGTGAGGTAGAAAGCAGCTCCAGAGGAGCAGGTCTCTGAGCTGGAGCGGGGACAGTCCATCAGAGCAGACTCATGGCCCTCACAGTGGAACGTCTGCAGTCCCAGAGGAGAGAGCGCCCCCTGGCGGAAAGAAGGAGCCCCACAGCCCAGCTCCCTGCACAGCACCTCTGCACCCAGCAGGTCCAAGGCCCCTTCACAGACCCAGGTCCAGGACTGGTTCCAGATCTGCACTGATCCTGAGCACAGGCCGGACCCCGAGACCAGCCGCACCGAGTCTGTGGACACATGTGTGACATCACCGCTCTGAGCCAATAGGACGCACACACATGTGTGACATCACCGCTCTGAGCCAATAGGACGCACACATGTGTGACATCACCGCTCTGAGCCAATAGGACACACATGTTTGGTTCGTAAATTGTGTGTCGGCGTGCTCTTACCCCCGTGAAGAGCTCTTATCCATTCGAACCACAACTCCTACGGATCTAATTCCTCTTTTTTTTATAGCATCTCCTGCAGAATTAGCCCTTCTTTCGGCTAAAAGTGTGAGACGCCGCAGACGGGGAAAACTTGCAGGAGCCTACGTAAACGCAGCACTTGCACGGCCTTACCTGGGATTTTCTCTCTAACGTTCGCTCACTCTACAACAAACTGGAGGAACTTGCGCTGCAGATGAGACAAACCAGAGACTTTACCTCATCTCCTGTTTTGAGCTTCATGGAGACGTGGCTCAGTGAGTCGGTCCCGGACTGCGCCGTACAGATCGAGGGATTTGAGCTGCTCCGGGCTGACCACCAGAGAGAAAAGCACGAGGCGGAGGAGTCTTTTTTTACATCAACAATGCCTGGTCCTCGGATGTGACTCTGGTCTCCAAACACTGCTCTCCTGCTCTGGAATATCTTTTCATTCTACGTTAAGGCTGCTGGACCGCCTTAAAACACTGTGCAAGAGTGCTGTCCCCCGTCTTCACAGACATTTTAACACCTCCCTGGGGTCATGCCATGTCCCAGCCTGCTTCAAGTCGTCCATCATTGTCCTGTCCCAAGAAGCCCCCTGAACACTGGACTTAATGACTACAGGCCTGTGGGCGCTGACGTCTGTAGTCATGAAGTCATTTGAACGCCTGGTCCTGCCCCACCTCAAGTCCTTCACTCCTCCTCCCTGCTGGACCCCCTGCTGGACCCCCTGCTGGGACCCCCTGCTGGACCCCTGCTGGACCCCTGCTGGACCCCTGCTGCCAGTGCAGTTCGCCTACAGAGCCAACAGGTCTGTAGACGACGCCATCAACCTGGCACTCCACTTCATCCTGCAGCATCTGGACTCCCCGGGAACCTACGCCAGGATCCTGTTTGTGGACTTCAGCTCTTCATCAACACCATCCTCCCTGCTCTCTCAGGACAAGCTCTCCCAGCTCAACGTGCCTGCCTGACTCCACCTGCAGGGGGAGCACTGACTTCCTGACGGACCGGAGGCAGTGCGTGCGGCTGGGGAAGAATGTCTCAGACACTCGGACCACCAGCACAGGAGCTCCACAGGGCTGTGTACTTTCCCCTCTGCTCTTCTCCCTGGACACAAACTGCTGCACCTCCAGCCACGACGACACCACTCTCATCGGGCTCATCTCGGACGGGGATGAGTCTGTCTACAGGAGGGAGGTGGTGGTGTCCTGGTGCAGCGGTGTGAGAAATATTAGGTCATTAGGTATAATCAAAATGTACCAAACAGTATCATGCTTATAATCTGTTTATGATTCATTATGTGTTTTTGTTAACAAGATGTACAGAGTTAATCTGGGGCAAGATAAACTGAGCGAAGTAGGTCGGGTCACGACCGCCCTGATGAAGTCAAATGTAAGATTACTGTTTGTGTGAACTGAATAAAAGGCACGGGAGAGCAGTGGTTCGGAGAGAGACGGCACGACGGCGTGCCGGGTGGGACGAGCGTAGGAGCGCCACGTAACTCTCCCGTGCACGAAAAACCTAACAGACAGCGTTGGCTGATTTCACTTAAAGGCCTGGTGATTTAATCCACAATTAGGATGGAAGTTGCTATTTGAAATAAGAGCTGTTATAATTCACTCTTGTGCATTATTCTTTGACAGTTTTCTAGTGCCGAAACCCAGGATCAATGATGTTCGATGCGGAGGGTGATCAACGGTGATTGGAAAAACTCTGCAGAGTCGGCTGAAACCGGGAAATCCACTTTTCTACGTGGCAACCACCCTTCATCGACCCTCTGCGAGAACCTCACTCGATCCAACCAGAGGCAACTATATCACGAACCAGGTCAGACCCAGAGTGGTTTTTATGTCTAAATTTTTTTGAAAATAAGACATAGACGAAGGTAGAAAAGAAAAGTATGAAAGGAAAATGTGAATGACTGGAAATACGGATTGATGAACCACGGAGGTTGACGGAGTGACGACGCCCCTCCAGACACATCAACACCGGATTTCATTTACTCCGCTCAAGTGACAAAAGTATTGTAGCATCCCCGCGACCGTATATTTTTCTTTGTGAATCAACACCTAGTCTATGACCGGCCCCTCGGGGTAGAAGCTTGTCATAGAAAGAAATATCGGCCCAGTAGGATCCTCAGTACGACTCACAAGAGCACATAGTGCAACTGCAAACATGGGCAATGTCACCAGAAATGTTGAAAGCCTTAGAAAGACGGGGACAAAGAGTACATGAGTAAAAACTTCCCAGGAACCACACAGTATTTAAAAAAGTGGAAAAAGAAGTATAATTTTTCAGGTAGGATAAGAGAGGATGACCTGACTAAATTATTAACAAATTTAACAACACATGATCAGATGAAGGGCAGAGATAAAACTACTGGGTAAACAGATAGAGAGCCGAGCGAAGCTGTTGAGACAGAATATAGGCGTAGAAGAGAGAAACGATACAGAAATAAAAACAAGTCCGAAGTGTGTGCTGGAGAAAAAAGGATGAGTGACGACGAGACGAACCGGATCGCAGAGCCCGAATACCGACTGGTGAAAGTGAGTGAAGCCAGAGGAGGTCGAGGTAGCGTAGATAAGTGCGGCTGACTGCTGTGGACCCCTGCGGCGTATGATAGACAAAAAGACGCAAAACTTCACCAACCCCCCCAGAAACAAAGACTACTACCCAGTCCAAGAGGCCAGTTCCGGCCTCATCCCTTAAGACAGGGCGGTACGGGGATTAACCGTCAGGACATACTGGGGAAGGAAAAAAGATCAAGAAAAAAGGACTGTTCAGTGCACGAAGGAGAACATGACGAGGGCTCTAGAAAGCAGACAGGACAGACAGATTATAAACTTACCTATGATAAGTTAACAGAGACAGGCACGAGGAATTAGTGTCCATCGACCTCATTATAAATCTTGAGCTATCTAAGGAGTACCCCAAAAGGTACCCCTGACTTAATGTATATTGGACATGAGGCTCTAAAGGGAGAGTTATTTCATCCTATTGGGACAAAATTTAATAAGTATGCCATGATCATTATAAGGGAATAGGGTGGATACTTCCTGACCAAATCTGAGAGACCCGATAACAGCAAACCCCCGTTCGGTGGTTCTGACCAGCTGCAACGAAAACTCGACACACACGTTATGGCATCAACTTTTGTAAAAGACAGGACACTAGGTGTAGTGCAGGCAAACAAAGCAAAAAGACAACGAGTAACTGTTCAGGACTTTGCGTATGAATGAATGATGATGACCTGTGTTCTTAAAACTCAACAGTGGCATCCCAGAAGCTGCCATGTAGGTCAGGGACCATCATAGGACAAATGCTAAAAATGGCAATAGGGCGGGCAAGACCTCCAGTCATGCATGGCTGACCAAAAATTACGTTGGCTTGCTCCGCTACCTGCA
The DNA here is from genome assembly GCA_015082035.1 of Chaenogobius annularis. Taxonomy (NCBI): domain Eukaryota; kingdom Metazoa; phylum Chordata; class Actinopteri; order Gobiiformes; family Gobiidae; genus Chaenogobius; species Chaenogobius annularis. Next base: position 148,035 of record BJKM01000828.1, read on the forward strand.
CTCTAAGTGTGGGACACACGCATATGCAGGGCGTGTCAAGGATAAAGGAAAAACCTTCTGTTAATGGCTGGACGGAGGGAGACTAAAGGAGGCAAAAAAGGTTACGGAAAGTTGAATAAACCTGTGTAAAAGGCATGATTAAAGAGGGGTGGATGATGAAGCAAAGAGGCTGAGGAAAGAGGGAAGGTGTACATTATGTCACAAGCAAGACATTTAGCACGGGAATGTGAGAAACAAGAAGTGAACGGAGTGAAATATTATGAGTAAAGTAGGAAGAGTGAAAAAAGGCCATGACTGCCAGAGATGAAAATAACCAGGCAGAAGGACGTATTATCCTCGACCAATAGATATAAAAAGTAAGAATCAACTGGCTTGGGATTAATGTGATGAGAGATGAACCAAAGGAAAAGAGTCAGAACTATCCATATTATAAGTAATGGGGTGAATCCCTATGCATATTTATTTTGTTCTCCTTTGAGGCAGAACGAATTTATACAACGACAGGAATAAGGGGGGGAGGCAACATAAAGAGATTCACCAAATGGAACAGACAACCAAAAAATGCTAGCAATTCCGTTATCTAGAAAGAGGACCAATCCGGCTGGTTGTGAATAGTATCTGATCACACGCCCCCACAACTCTGGGACGAAGGAATAATGTTGCAGGACTAAAGTATAATTGCGTATTCCCACCAAGGACATACATGCGGGCAGGAAAAGCACCTTTGGGAGAAGAAATCATGAAATGTATAGAGAGATAGGCGCCAGCGCATTTTAGTTAATGGTTGTGGTCTTCTAGACCTGCCCTACAACAATTCCACAGGCCGGCAAATTTTCAAAAAGGGAGAATTAATTCTAGGCAGCAGATTTTGCTAAAAGAAATGTACACATGACGCTCCTATAAATCACGGTAGAGAGCAGATCGGAGTTGACAAGGGCAGTACAGCTGGGGACAAGGGGTTACTAACATCATCTTTACTAAAGAACTGCAACAGCCGGGCAGACATAGCGCAGAGCGATAACTCCCATGTGGCCCGTGTAACGGCAGGCATGTGTCCTCTGGGAAAGACAGAAGGGCCGGGTGTGGGAGATTTGGCATGAGATCGCAGCTGAAGGCATTACAAAGGAATTGGCGGGAGATAAAGAAAGAAGAAAACCCTATTTTAGTCTCCTTCCACGCGGCTGAAAGGCTAAACTAAATTATCGTGTCACAGTGAACCTAGAGAAATCCAACTGACTCAAAGTAGGACAGGAAGCGAGCAGATTTTTGGAACCAATGACTGATTAATAGAGGACCCCGTTAACAGCGACGAGGAGAGGGGGACTTGAAAGGCCCACATTCAAAAAGAGGATGTTCAACAGCATGGGTCAGCAGACGTGGGACTAATGAAAGGGGCTGACCAAGTAGTAAATCAGGGGAAAAACAGGCTGATTTGACCAAGTATTAAACATATATCCATTAAAACCTGACGCGAGGAAGGTATTGGACCTGTATATTGTGGAGCATGGCCAGCAGACTGGGACTAATGAAAGGGGCTGAACCAGTAGTATAAGGGAAAAACAGAATTTAGACCAAGTATTAAACAATATCCATTAAAACCTGACGCGGAGGAAGGTATTCGACCTGTAATTGAATCATTAAAAGCGGCAGGGTTAATAGTCCCATGCCCTGAAGCCACATGTAATACAAATATTTCCAGTAAAGAAAGCACCACCCTCACTTGCCTGGCGCATGGTTCAAGACCTGCGCGCAGTAAATGAGGCTATTGAGCAACGTGCACCAAACGTGCCAAACCCACACACATTGATGAACTCAATCAAACCCGAAGGACAGTGGTTTTCAGTCATAGACCTGAGTAATGCTTTCTTTAGCATCCCAGTGGCAAAGGAGAGCCAGCATTGGTTTGGTTTCACCTATAAAGGGGAGAAACTCACCTTTGCTCGCCTCACACAGGGTCTGTGCCTGTCTCCCACAGTGTTCTCACAATGCATCAAAACTGCCTGGCAGACTTTTCCCCCACTGCAGGCAGCCAAATTCTCTGGCTCTCTTGCGCCACTTTGGAGAAACAGGGAACAAAGTTAGTAAAGAAAAACTGCAACTTTGGAAAAAAAGAGGTGAAATACCTCGGACATGCTATCACCGCTGAAGGACGCACCATAAGTACTCAGAGAAAAGCTGCCATTTTGTCAGCTCCAAGACCGCAGACAAAAAACACAAATGATGTCATTTTTGGGATTGTGTAACTACTGCCGTAGCTGGCTGATAGATTACGCAATCATGGCAAAACCTCTGCAGGATCTCATGTTTTCCATACCGCTAAAAATGCAGGACCACTTGACTTGGACGGAAGAGGCAAACACTGCATTTTGCACCCTAAAACAATCATTAGCTGCAGCAGGGGTCTTAGCCCATCCAAATTACTCTAAACCATTTGTACAAAATGTGTGACAGCAGAGAAGGATTTATGACGTGAGTGTTGCTGGCAGAGACATGGCTCTAAAAACAGACCAGTAGCATTTTACTCCACACAACTGGACCCAGTGGGGCGGGCCACCCCCCAATGCGTGCGTGCAGGCTGTAGTGGCGGCAGCGATGGCTGTGCAGAGTTCAGCAGAGGTGGTCTTATTCCACCCCCTAACACTGCAGGTGCCACACGCTGTTTCCGCTCTTCTACTCCAGACGAACATGACATTCCTCTCACCAGCAAGGCATTTACTATGTATGACTGTGTTGCTCTCGCAACCACACCTGACTATAGAACGATGTACCAAATTAAACCCATCCACTCTGATCCCAATACAAACCGACGGACAGCCACATGACTGTGTGGCGTCAGCAGAAAGACAAACAAACCCAGAAAAACTTACTGGACACTCCCTTAGAAGAAGGAGACGTGATTTTTGTTGATGGCTCAGCAAGGAAAGATGACTATGGAACCAACATGGTTGGCTATGGTATAACCACAGTGGACAGGTGCTAAAAAAGGGAAAATTACCATCTACCCATTCAGCACAAGCAGCAGAATTAGTGGCACTGACTGAAGCCTGCAAACTATATAAAGGAAAAGAAGTCACGATATACACAGACAGCCAATATGCTTTTGGGACTGTACATATTTTTTGCCAACAATGGAAAAACCGTGGTTTCAAAACCTCGACAGGAAAACCAGTATTACATGCTAAACTCTTACAAGACTTGCTGGCAGCCATACTACTTCCAAAACGCTTAGCAATATGTAAATGCGAAGCACACACGAACGGAACTGATCTGATCTCAGAGGGGAACAGACTGGCAGACCTGACCGCAAAAGGCGCAGCAGCGGAGAAAAACACACCCATGTTAGCACAAGAAGAAGCGGAACCAAAGAAAGCCGAAGTGCCAAATATACTGGTAGACTATCACACCAGAGCACCCAGGAGGGAGAAGGACTTTATATAGGACCGGACGCGAAGCCGTGGTTGCCAAAATCACTTCATGAATGGGCTGCAAAATTGACCCATGGGCCGTGCCATGTGTCAACAGGGGGGATGGTGGATTTAGTAAACAAACAATATAACACACATGGATTCAATACTTATTCAAAAAAAATTTGTAAACAATGCATTACGTGTATAAAGAACAATCCACAAGGCCAACTCAGACCCAAACGAGGGGCGTTCCCAGAACCAAACCATCCATTCCTAGTTATTCATATGGACTACATCCAATTAAGTAAATCAAGAGGGGTGGAGTACTGCTTGGTCATCATCGACGCATTTTCAAAGTGGGTAGAGCTGTTTCCGACAGCAAAACCAGACGCATTAACAGTAGCCAAAGCACTGTGCAAAACTATTATTCCAAATTACGGAATTCCAGAAATCATCAGATCAGATAATGGCACACATTTTGTAAATGAGGTAATAGACAAAGTTGGACAATGTTTCAAGATGGACCTGAAAAGACACTGCATGTACCATCCAAGATCCGCTGGCTTGGGTTGAACGGGCCAATGGGACAATAAAAAACAAATTAGTAAAAGCAGCAAAGGACACAGGAAGACCATGGCCAGACTGCATAGCGTTAGTCGCTTTAAGCATGCACATAATGACTGCAAAAGAGCATGGTTTGTCCCCGTTTGAAATGTTGTATGGGCGGGCTTACACCCTACCCGACCTACAACTGACTGAAAAAGAGCAACCTGATTCTGACTGGACTTTGGCAGATTATATGAGGCAAACACTGGTCACAAGAGAATGTCGAGAAAACAATGAACTGCCAGAAGGACCATTGTCTCCACAGGAAAAGCAGGTGGTGCCCGGAGACCAGGTGTTCTTGAAAAACATAAAAAGAAAGAGCTGGAATAGTCCACGGTGGGAGGGGCCTTACGTCGTCCTCATCTCAACACCAACTGCAGTAAAGGTCGAGGGAAAAGCCCAGTGGATCCATCTCTCACACTGCAAACTGCGAGATCTGGGTGACATAGGTAAGACCTCCTAGACGCAGGACCTCCAGACCTCCCAGACTCAGGACTTCAGTGGCAAAGCTGAGACGACAACAGTGTTCTGACAGCAACAGCTGGGCACTGCTACAAGACTACAAGACAACCGGCATTCTTAAAGGGACAGCTTCACAGCAACCTTGGTGCCGCAACGATGAACACTCTACTGCTCGTCGCTGCCATCTTGGCAGTAGCAGCAGGGGTTTTAAAGACCAGCTCTTCTCCACAATGTGCTGCTGGTAACAGCCATGTGTCGCTGTTAACTGTCTGTGTACGTGTTAACACAACCGTGGCGTTTAAAATTCCATTCACAGAGTTAAAATACAGGGGGCAAGACATGGCCACCATGGCAGGACATCCAACATATTACAGTTACTATCTTGGCAAATGGATAGCTCATGGGGAAATGCTTTTGCTGTTTCACGCAATGAGTGGGTGCCAAGCCCTACCACTCTTTTAGCAAAAGAATGGGCAACAAAAGTCACACTGGCACAGGACACTTCTGGCATTTTATTAACGATAAACATGTCCCGAGAAGAGAACACAACTGAATGTACACTCATCCGCGTTTACTGTTATAAGCCAGGACCCACTAGGGACCCCTTCGCGGACTTGAAGGTGTGCAGAGACGTGGTACCAGCAAGTACTACTAGCGCTACACCCCAACTGTCCATAGCACGCTCGAGAAATGTAACTGCTTTCCAGCCTAATTACAAGACAACTCCTGATGCCTGGGTCACATGGAGCACTGGCCTTAGTGGAACCCAAAATAACTGGTTACTGATGGTGGAACAAGCTGCGGGGGGGCCAAGGAGATTGCGTGGTGTGCATGGGAGCAAGGCCCATCCTACGGCTGGTCCCAGCTCCCGTGGATATCTCATGCATCATAGAGCTGTTTAACAACACGTATACAACAGCAAATTGCTCTCAGCTTAATGCTGTGTTCCCGCCCGTGCCTGTAGCCAGGCGTAAACCATTATTCCTTACACATATGGCACCTTTAAACTTCACGTGTTTAAACATCACCGCTCCTGGAAATGTGACAAGAGACATTGGCCAATTGCCTTCCCGCCACTGCACCACAATCTTATTGGTCAACAATACATTTAGACCGAAAAGCAAGGCTGATGTATGGTTGTTTTGTGGAGGCACTGTTTTGTACGATGTAATCCCAACAAACGCCTGGGGTCTTTGCGCTGCGGTGACTCTTATCCTCCCAGTAACAGTGTTCCCAACCTCAGTGGAAAATCTAGTGAAAACACACCTTAGTATCTTACCCCACCAGTGGGGACGGACACGACGTGCACTAGACATGGGACCTGACCCTACCTACATTGACGCAATAGGGGTACCAAGGGGGTGCCGGACGAATACAAACTAGTAAATCAGGTCGCAGCAGGGTTTGAGTCGATACTGCCTTGGATAACGGTGAACAAAAATGCAGATCGCATTAATTACATTCATTACAATGTACAACGCCTAGGAAATTACACGCAGGAGGCGTTTGCTGCAGTACACGAACAACTCTCAGCTACGTCATTAATGGCCTATCAGAACAGTATTGCGTTAGACATGCTATTAGCCGAAGTGGGAGGAGTTTGCCACATGTTTCATACCCAGTGTTGTACATTTATCCCAACCAATACGCATTCCGGAGGACGCCTCACAGTGGCTTTAGAGGGGTTGAAGGCCCTGAATACTAAAATGAAGGAGCACTCTGGGGTCAACACGTCCTACTGGGAAGGCCTTTCCAACGCTTTTGGCAAATATAAACAGCTTATTGCTACCGTTGTTATGGCTCTGATGGGATTTTGTATTTTGCTAGTAATAATTGGATGTTTTTTGCATCCCACTGCTTAGGCGCTGCTTCCAAGGTCTAATCGACCGGGCTATGGCCCCTGTTAATCATGTACTAATGTCTTAACAAATTAGGCTCCTCGTCCTCGACCAGGATGGTGACCTCCCAGATGACGATCCTGGTCACAGTTAACAAAATTCCTGATGCACAAAGTAGCCTACTACCTCTGTGAAATGACGTTACTGACTAAAACTATACTCGATAGAAGGTTGGTTAACTGATGTGAGAACGAGGGAGGTAATTTTGATAAACAGGGGGGAAATGTGAGAAATATTAGGTCATTAGGTATAATCAAAATGTACCAAACAGTATCATGCTTATAATCTGTTTATGATTCATTATGTGTTATTGTTAACAAGATGTACAGAGTTAATCTGGGGCAAGATAAACTGAGCGAAGTAGGTCGGGTCACGACCGCCCTGATGAAGTCAAATGTAAGATTACTGTTTGTATGAACTGAATAAAAGGCACGGGAGAGAGAGAGACGGTACGACAGCGTGCTGGGTGGGACGAGCGTAGGAGCGCCACATAAACTCTCCCGTGCACGGAAAAACCTAACAGACAGCGTTGGCTGATTTATTTCTACTTAAAGGCCTGGGTGATTTAATCCAGAATTAGGATGGAAGTTGCTATTTGAAATAAGAGCCGTTATATAATTCACTCTTATGCATTATTCTTTGACAAGCGGTAACAACCTGGAGTTCAACGCCCAGAAGACAATGGAGATGTCACAGCCCCCCCCTCACCATGACAGACTCCCCCATCACCACCGTGGATTCTTTCCGCTTCCTCAGCACCACCATCACCCAGGACCTCAAGTGGGAGCCCCACCATCAGCTCCCTCATCAAGAAGGCCCAGCAGAGGATGTACTTTCTGTGGCAGCTGAGGAAAGCCAAGCTTCAGTGCAGATGATGGTGCAGTTTTACACGGCCATCATTGAGTCCATCCTCACCTCCTCCATCACCGTGTGGTACGCTGGAGCCACAGCCAGGGACAAACAGAGACTACAGCGCCCTCTGCTGAGAAGGTGATCGGCTGCAGACTTCCATCTCTTCAGGACCTGTACGTCTCCAGGGCTCTGGGACGAGCAGGTCGGATCACAGCTGACCCTTCTCACCCTGGACATGGTCTATTTGAACCACTCCCCTCAAGCAGCAGGCTCCGGTCCATCTGGACCAAAACGTCCGACGACAACAGTTTCTCTCCCTCTGCCGTTGGACTCATGAACACTCCTTAAACACCTCCCACTTTAACTGCAACTCTTCATCACTCACTGCACTGTCACTTTCTGCACTACAACTGTAAATTTTACTCTAAAAACTGTGTACAAAGTAAGCCTATTTTTATTTTTTTCCAATAGTAGATTTAAATTGTTTCTTTAGATTTCATATATGTTGTTTTATTCTTGTTCATTGAATTATGTTGCACTGAATCACCAAAGCAAGTTCCTATGTTTGTGAATTCTGTTCATCGACTATGGCAATAAACCGTTTTCTGATTCTGATTCTGACATGTATGACATCACCGCTCTTTACCTGAACACACCACCTTCAGACCCCAGGAAGAGGAAGAGTCTATGCTCTCGACACACTCTGTCACTGCGGACTCCTTCACACAGTCACGTCTGATCTCCCACACAGGACTCTGTGGAAAACCACCTCTGATTCTCCCAGAAACAGCAGAGCCACAGTCCAGGTCTCGACACACAGCAGCTGTTTCCCCCAGGACCCAGCGGTCAGAGGTCATCCCTCGTCTCCACTCTCCTCTGTGTTTCAGCTCCACAGTCCCAGCACAGCGACTGGCCCCTCCCACCAGCCTGAGCGGGTCTGAACAGACAAGAGACAGAGTGAGCTCCGCCCCTTTACCTGAGCAGGTGACTCCAACATGAGGCTGTGACTCCAACATGAGGCTGTGACTCTAACATGAGACTGGTGACTCTAACATGAGGCCGTGACTCTAACATGTGACTGTGACTCTAACATGAGGCTGTGATGACTCTAACATGAGGCTGTGACTCTAACATGAGACTGTGACTTTAAATGAGGCTGTGACTCTAACATGTGACTGTGACTCTAACATGAGGCTGTGTGACTCTAACATGAGGCTGTGACTCTAACATGAGGCTGTGACTTAACTGACTCTAAACATGAGGCTGTGACTCCAACATGAGACTGTGACTCTAACATGAGGCTGTGACTCTAACATGAGGCTGTGGACTCTAACATGAGGCTGTGACTCTAACATGAGGCTGTACTTACCTCCCACAGAGAGCTGGAGGGTGTGGCTCTGAGAGGAGAAGGCGTGGTTGAACACCTGCAGGTGGTAAACACAGGTGTAGTTTCCTTTGTGGGCGGGGCCAGTGTCAGAGAACAGGAAGTGTGCAGAGTGATTGACAGCGGGCAGGGTGTGGTTCTGAGTGAGGTCCACAGTGGGAGAGACGAGCTGGAAAGGAGCCTCCTGGGAACTGTGGGCTCCACAGAGCATTTGACCCTGAACTTTGACCCGGCATCACCCGGACCCCCTGCGGCTGGGCCTCGGAGGCCCCGTCTAACACAGACAGGGAGATGATTGGACGATTCAGTAAGTCTGTGGAGAGAGAAGATTGGATGAAGAGGTTTAGTTCTTGACCCGCCTGAGGCCCGAGTCCAGGGTCAGAGGTCACATTCTGAGTGCAGTGGTCTCTTTTTACTGTCGACACAAATGTTGAACTCCAAAGTAAATAAAGGGGTCAAATGTGTGAGGTGAGGGCAGGAGGAGCGTGAGAGGAAGAACGTGAGGCTCAGAAAAGAGCCGTTTCTCTTGGTCAAAGATCAGAAACAGTTCATCTTCAGTGGAACATGTGGTTTGGAGCCGAGCTCAGACTTTGTCTTCTTTTGAGTGTCAAAAGAATCTGATTAAAAGTCTGTATTGTTTATGTTTAGGACATTATTATTAAAAGGGTTTTTTATTTCTTTGTAATAAAACAAGATCAAATACACAAATCACACTTTCACTTTTACCTGAACACATCACCTCCAGACCATGAGAAGAGGAGGTGTCTAGGCTCCTGACACACTCTCTCAGTGTAGACTTGTTCACACAGTCACGTCCGATCCACCAGACAGGACTCCGTTGAAGACCGCGCGTTTTTTCCCCAGAAACAGCAGAGCCACAGTCCAGGTCTCGACACACAGCAGCTGCAGCCCCCAGAAACCAGACATCAAAGGTCTCCACTCGTTTCCACTCTGCTCTGTGTTTCATCTCCACAGTCCCAGCACAGCGACTGGCCCCTCCCACCAGCCTGAGCGGCTCTAAACAGACAAGAGACAGAGTGAGCCCCAGCCCTTTACCTGATTAGCCGAAGCCTCACCCCTTTACCTGAGCACCTTAGCCCCGCCCCTTTACCTGAGCAGGTGAGGTAGAAAGCGGCTCCAGAGGAGCAGGTCTCTGAGCTGGAGCGGGGACAGTCCATCAGAGCAGACTCATGGCCCTCACAGTGGAACGTCTGCAGTCCCAGAGGAGAGAGCGCCCCCTGGCGGAAAGAAGGAGCCCCACAGCCCAGCTCTCTGCACAGCACCTCTGCACCCAGCAGGTCCAAGGCCCCTTCACAGACCCAGGTCCAGGACTGGTTCCAGATCTGAACTGATCCTGAGCACAGGCCGGACCCCGAGACCAGCCGCACCGAGTCTGTGGACACATGTGTGACATCACCGCTCTGAGCCAATAGGACACACACATGTGTGACATCACCGCTCTGAGCCAATAGGACGCACACACATGTGTGACATCACCGCTCTGAGCCAATAGGACGCACACATTTGTGACATCACCGCTCTGAGCCAATAGGACACACACATGTGTGACATCACCGCTCTGAGCCAATAGGACACACATGTTTGGTTCGTAAATTGTGTGTCGGCGTGCTCTTACCCCCGTGAAGAGCTCTTATCCATTCGAACCACAACTCCTACGGATCTAATTCCTCTTTTTATAGCATCTCCTGCAGAATTAGCCCTTCTTTCGGCTAAAAGTGTGAGACGACGGGGAAAACTTGCAGGAGCCTACGTAAACGCAGCACTTGCACGGCCTTACCTGGGATCTTTCTCTCTAACGTTCGCTCACTCTACAACAAACTGGAGGAACTTGCGCTGCAGATGAGACGAACCAGAGACTTTACCTCATCTCCTGTTTTGAGCTTCATGGAGACGTGGCTCAGTGAGTCGGTCCCGGACTGCGCCGTACAGATCGAGGGATTTGAGCTGCTCCGGGTTGACCACCAGAGAGAAAAGCACGAGGCGGAGGAGTCTTTTTTTACATCAACAATGCCTGGTCCTCGGATGTGACTCTGGTCTCCAAACACTGCTCTCCTGCTCTGGAATATCTTTTCATTAACTGCGAACGATTCTACTCTCCACGTGAGTTCGCCTCATTCATTCTAGTCGCTGTTTACATTCCACCGACCTTTCCGGAACCCCTTGTGTATTATCCTGGGGGATTTTAACAAGGGGAATCTCAGCCACGAACTACCAAAGTACAGACAGTTTATTAAAGTCCCGACCAGAGAGCAGAACACGCTGCTCTCTGGAAGGAGGCAGCGCACAGGGCTGGAGACAGGGGGCGCTACAAAGATGCAAAGTATGGATTTAGCAAAGAGGTGTTGAGAGCTAGATCACAGTACAAAATGATTCTAAAGCAGCAGTTCTCTGACAACAACCCCGCCTCCGTGTGGAGTGGGCTTCGGCTTCTCACAAAGTACAAGCCAAGAGCCCCCCATGCTGCAGACGACTGGAAACTGGCTGAGCAACTTAACACCTTCTACTCCAGGTTTGATGTGGTCAACCCAAACCTGGTCCCCCCCACCTCCCCCACCACTCTCTCAGTTCAGGAACAGAATGTAAACAGACTATTTCGGAAATCCAACCCCTGAAAAGCTGCTGGACCGCCTTAAAACACTGTGCAAGAGTGCTGTCCCCCGTCTTCACAGACATTTTAACACCTCCCTGGGGTCATGCCATGTCCCAGCCTGCTTCAAGTCGTCCATCATTGTCCCTGTCCCCAAGAAGCCCCTGAACACTGGACTTAATGACTACAGGCCTGTGGCGCTGACGTCTGTAGTCATGAAGTCATTTGAACGCCTGGTCTTGCCCCACCTCAAGTCCTTCACCGCCTCCCTGCTGGACCCCCCTGCTGGACCCCTGCTGGACCCCTGCTGGACCTCCTGCTGGACCCCCTGCTGGACCCCTTGCTGGACCCCCTGCAGTTCTCCTACAGAGCCAACAGGTCTGTAGACGACGCCATCAACCTGGCACTCCACTTCATCCTGCAGCATCTGGACTCACCGGGAACCTACGCCAGGATCCTGTTTGTGGACTTCAGCTCTTCATCAACACCATCCTCCCTGCTCTGCTCCAGGACAAGCTGCAACCTGCAGGGGGAGCACTGACTTCCTGACGGACCGGAGGCAGTGCGTGCGGCTGGGGAAGAACGTCTCAGACACTCGGACCACCAGCACAGGAGCTCCACAGGGCTGTGTACTTTCCCCTCTGCTCTTCTCCCTGGACACAAACTGCTGCACCTCCAGCCACGACGACACCACCCTCATCGGGCTCATCTCGGACGGGGAGGAGTCTGTCTACAGGAGGGAGGTGGACCGGCTGGTGTCCTGGTGCAGCGGTAACAACCTGGAGTTCAACGCCCAGAAGACAATGGAGATGTCACAGCCCCTCCCTCACCATAACAGACTCCCCCATCACCACCGTGGACTCGTTCCGCTTCCTCGGCACCACCATCACCCAGGACCTCAAGTGGGAGCCCACCATCAGCTCCCTCATCAAGAAGGCCCAGCAGAGGATGTACTTCCTGCTGCAGCTGAGGAAAGCCAAGCTTCAGTGCAGATGATGGTGCAGTTCTACACGGCCATCAGAGCGCCCTCTGCTGGAGCCACAGCCAGGGACAAACAGAGACTACAGCGCCCTCTGCTGAAAAGGTGATCTGCTCCAGAATTCCATCTCTTCAGGACCTGTACGTCTCCAGGGCTCTGGGACGAGCAGGTGGGATCACAGCTGACCCTTCTCACCCTGGACATTGACTAATTGGGCCACTCCCCTCAAGCAGCAGGCTCCGGTCCATCTGGACCAAAATGTCCGACGACAACAGTTTCTCTCCCTCTGCCGTTGGACTGATGAACACTTCTTAAACACCTCCCACTTTAACTGCAACTCTTCATCACTCACTGCACTGTCACTTTCTGCACTACAACTGTAAATTTTACTGTAAAAACTGTGTACAAAGTAAGCCTATTTTTATTTTTTTCCCAATAGTAGATTTAAATTGTTTCTTTAGATTTCATATATGTTGTTTTATTCTTGTTCATTGAATTATGTTGCACTGAATCACCAAAGCAAGTTCCTATGTTTGTGAATTCTGTTCATCGACTATGGCAATAAAACCGTTTTCTGATTCTGATTCTGACATGTATGACATCACCGCTCTTACCTGAACACACCACCTTCAGACCCCAGGAAGAGGAAGAGTCTGTTTCTCTCGACACACTCTGTCACTGCGGGACTCCTTCACACAGTCACGTCTGATCTCCCACACAGGACTCTGTGGAAAACCACCTCTGATTCTCCCAGAAACAGCAGAGCCACAGTCCAGGTCTCGACACACAGCAGCTGTTTCCCCCAGGACCCAGCGGTCAGAGGTCATCCCTCGTCTCCACTCTCCTCTGTGTTTCAGCTCCACAGTCCCAGCACAGCGACTGGCCCCTCCCACCAGCCTGAGAGGCTCTGAAAAGACATGAGACAGAGTGAGCCCCGCCCTGTTACCTGAGCAGCTGAAGCCCCGCCCGTCCCTCCTGACTCCTCCTCTCAGTGCCCTCCTGAGCCCCGTTCGCTCTCTACAGGAAGTTATCAAAGAGGGCGATTGGAGTGCTTTTGTGCCTCGGCCAATCACATGCAATCATCCATTCATTTTCTTTCTCTGAGGTGTAACCCTCCTCAGCCTCCTGAGTAAGGTCTACTCCAGGAACTGGCGAGGAGAATCCGACCGACAGTCGAACCTCAGATTCAGGGGAGCAGTGTGGAGAAGGCTTTCAACTGTATCCCCCGTGGGTGTGCTCTAGGAGTCTGGGGTCCGGGGCCCTTTGCCCTGGAAGTCTGGGGTCCGTGACCCTTTGCTCAGGGTTCTCCGGCTCCTGTCTGACCGGAGCAGGAGCTGTGTTCATTGCAGTCAGGCCTGTTGCCATTGCAAGTTGGACTCCTCAGGGCTGCTCTTTGCCACCGGTTCTGTTTATTGTTTGTATGGACAGATTTTATGGAGGCAGTCAGGGGTCGGGGGGGGGGTCCGGTTTGGGGACTACAGGATCTCATCTCTGCTGTTTGCAGATGATGTCCTGATGGCACTGCTCTCCTCGTCACCTCCTCTAAGCTCCTCCCTCCACAAGCAGCAGTGGAAATGAATGATCTGCTCTTTTAAGTCTGTCGCTGCTGCTGTGAGCGCTGTAAGACCCCTGATCTGCTGCTGCTTCATGTGATTTAGGAAACTCAGAGACCACCACTTAATCCTTGGCCTTCCCATAATCCCAGGGTTCATGAGAGAAGCTCGGAAACACACGTGAAACAGCAACAAGAACAGTCTGATTGTAGTGACAGACAGTTAAATGAGGAGATGTGCTGTTTGGTGTTGGCAAACGGCTGATGAATACATGATTTAAGAGACTTTTGGAAGTGCTGCGGTGGTGGAGTGGTTCAGGTGACAGCACATGTGTTAAATAAAGCCTTCGATCTAAAAAAAGATAGTTTTGCTTGTAACTTTGACTTTTCAAAAGCTGAATTGTATCTTAAACGTGATCAGATGTGACATAAAACAAAGTCCTTTGTCCCGAGTTGTGTTCAAGGCCGTTTTTCCGAGTTGGAGGCGGGATCTGCAGAGTTTCTGAGATCACATGAACACAGCATCTGTGTGACTGTGGCAGAGTGGTTAGCCTCAGTGTGTGTGTCTTTACCTGCTGAGCTGTTGTTCTCGGACAGGACCCCTGCACAAAGAAAAGTCAGGTCACAAGATGGCGGCTGTCGGTCGCATGACACACAAAATGGCTGCTGTTGCCGTCGGTGACGCGCACACAGGCACATTTGATGAGTTTGGTGGAAACAGGAAGCTCACTATCGCTCTGATCACAACTCTGGGGTTTGACACACGATTATTGAAGACGTCTTTTCACTCATAAAACACGTGAACAACATTTAAGGACTAAAGAATCCTCAGTGTTGGACCAATGTGTTTTTCTCCTTCAGCTTCAGCCTGCTGAGCTGAGAACATGCCCAGTGTTCTGCAGAAGGAGCTGAGCTGAGAAACGTGCCCAGTGTTCTGCAGAAGGAGCTGAGCTGAGAACGTGCCCAGTGTTCTGCAGAAGGAGCTGAGCTGAGAACGTGCCCAGTGTTCTGCAGAAGGAGCTGAGCTGAGAACGTGCCCAGTGTTCTGCAGAAGGAGCTGAGCTGAGAACGTGCCCAGTGTTCTGCAGAAGGAGCTGAGCTGAAGAACTGCCCAGTGTTCTGCAGAAGGCTGAGCTGAGTGCTGCAGAGGAGCTGAGCTGAGAACATGCCAGTGTTCTGCAGAAGGAGCTGAGCTGAGAACATGCCCAGTGTTCTGCAGAAGGAGCTGAGTGTGGAACATGTCAAAACAAACACATCATTTTACACATTTCACAAAGTCAAGTCCAAAAGAAGGCGGAGCAAATGGAAAAGGCTGAAAAACCAACATGTTCAGGTCTAAAGTGAGGAGGACGCTTTAGAAGATCATGTTTTGAATCCAATGGGACAACACATACACAAATCATGTCTTCACAAACACCAGGAATATATTTCTTCATCCTGACATTAGAAATGACCAAATGTGTTTGAGATGTTTCCAGGAGGTTAAAGACAGCGACTCTCACAGCCACAAACCAAGAGAAAAGAAGTGTCACTGACCCGAGAAGAAGAAGGACAAAACCAGGAGCAGCACTGCCAGAGCCATGTCCAGAACCAGGACTGAACCAGGACTGAACCAGGACGGAACAAGGACTAAAACAGGACTAGACCAAAGTTGATCCGAAACTTGTTTTAACCTGACCTGATCTGTTTGGTTTTTTTGTAAACACCCTCTTTATTTTGTTTTTTTTTGTTGAAGTGAAAATGTTTTCGGGAACAACAGGAGAAGAAGGGGAGGAACTGGAGAAGAATGGGGGGGGGGGCAACAGGAGAAGAAGGGGGGCAACTGGAGAAGAATGGGGGGGGCAACAGGAGAAGAAGGGGGGGCAACGGGAGAAGAAGGGGGGGCAACAGGAGAAGAAGGGGGCAACGGGAAAAGAAGGGGGGCAATGGGAGAAGAAGGGGGGGCAACAGGAGAAGAAGGGGGGCAACGGGAGAAGAAGGGGAGAGGAATAGGAGAAGAAGGGGGAGGAGTAGTTAAAGTGGGAGGAGTTTAGAAGTGTTCATGAGTCCAACGGCAGCGGGAAAGAAACATTCTCTAAACTTATCAAGACTGAAGCAGGTCTGAAATGAATTCATCTGGTCCATTTCCTGTTTATTTTATCATCTTTTCTTCTGCGGTTTTTCTTGTTGAAGTGGAAATGTTGTAATAATCTTTAAATAAACCGTTTAGTCAATCAAATAGTATGAAACAGTCTTCAACAAGTCCAGAGAGGGGCACGAGTCCAGTGAGAAGGCACGAGGCCAGTGAGGGGGCACGAGGCCAGTGAGGGTCCATGTCTGGACTTTGAGTCTGCTTTAGACTGTAGTTCTGATTTTTGGAAACACTTGTAACAAATGACGTGATTAAACATTTTTGCTCATAACGCTGCCGGCTTCGATAACTACTTACTTTTGGAATATCTCGCCACAGGGGGTCCAAGCCCCCTGCTTACAGTTAAAGGTAGTGGGCTTGTTCACATGTATGACTAAAATGTCAAAAAGAACGCTGGTCTGATTCCTTCGGCTTTCTGCACATGCGTCTGTCAAAGACCCCTGATGGTCTTGGCTTTAAGGACCTCGAAAAAGGATTTTTCCCCAAAAAAGTTCAACACTAGAGCAAATTAAAACTATGTTGGTGCAGATCCAGACCCCTCATTCTGTGGTTGCAATAGAATGGATGGAACCGATGTTGTTCTGGACTAATGATGTCAGAGTGTTGAGGAAATATGCACGTTCTACAGAGACGCCTTTTTGAGTGCTCAGACCTAGACCCATTTGCATTTACAACTTTGGAAAAAAATCCTGTCTCAAAAGTCTTATGGTGAGCTCTACCATGAGACTATGTTCAAGATACACAATTTGACTGAATGCCATGGTAACACAGTTGTAATGTGGGAGTATGAATGAAGGCTGTTGACAGGGACAGATGCAGCAGTCCAGCCTTTCCTGAGTGGGTACAAAAGACCTGACTCCAAGTGCAGCTGGCCGCAGAGTTCCACATTTCCCACATGTCCTTCCTCTCTCTCATCCCCCAGTTCACACTTTCCTGTCAATAAATCCTATGGGCAAAAAAATCGTAAAAAAAAACCAACTTTCTGCGATGAATTCACAAATCTGTACCTTTGTGTACAGTCACAAAGAGAGTACCCACTGGGTTATCCTGAAATCACCATGAGTCCAGTGTGACAGAGCTTTGGTTGTGGAGAGCTTTGTAGGTGATGAGGACTTTGGAGTTGTGGGTGAGGGGTCGGGTGGCAGAGAGTTCTGGACATATTGGAGATTTGAAGGTCAATGGAAGTCCGTTCATGAAGACGGCTTATTGCAATAGTTGAGTCTAGAAGTGATGAAAGCATGAATAAGGGTTTCCACAGCAGTCTTGGATGTGGGGCTTAAAGGATAGGGCAGGGTTGAAGATAAATGCAAGGTTCCTGATCTGAGATGAGGATGAGACTGTGGTGCCATCTATTGGTAGAGTGAAGTTCTGAGTGGAGAAAAGAAGGGATTTGGGACTGATGATTATAATTTCAGATCTATTGCAGTTGACTTTGAGAAAGTTGGAGGTCATCCAGGGTTGACTGTCACTGACACAGCAAGGACAATTGAATCCATGTTGGCGGATGATGTTACTGAGAGGTGGAATGTAA
The DNA here is from genome assembly GCA_015082035.1 of Chaenogobius annularis. NCBI lineage: Eukaryota > Metazoa > Chordata > Actinopteri > Gobiiformes > Gobiidae > Chaenogobius > Chaenogobius annularis. Next base: position 165,445 of record BJKM01000828.1, read on the forward strand.
AGAATGAAAAGGAGGGGACCAAGCACAGAGCCTTGAGGGACACCATGTGTAACAGAAATGTTTTGGTTGAGCCGTTGTTTATGCATATGTTTTGGGATCTACAGGAGATGTTAGGAGGTGAACGAGAGTGCTGAGCCAGTGATGCAGATGGAGTGAAGACGGTGGAGGAAGATGGAGTGATCCATAGTGTCAAATGCACTGGAGAAGTCGAGGAGAAGGAGGATGGAGAGGGATCCAGAGTCAGAAGCAAGCAGCTGGTCATTGCTTACTTTGATGAGGGCAGTTTCAGTGTGTCAGAGCTGAACCAGTGAGGAGGCACGAGTCCAGTGAGGAGGCACGAGTCCAGCGTGAGAGCTGAACCAGTGAGGGGGCACGAGTCCAGTGAGAGCTGAACCAGTGAGGAGGCAAGAGTCCAGAGTGAGAGCTGAACCAGTGAGGAGGCACGAGTCCAGCGTGAGAGCTGAACCAGTGAGGAGGCACGAGTCCAGTGAGGAGGCACGAGTCCAGCATGAGAGATGAACCAGTGAGGAGGCACGAGTCCAGCGTGAGAGCTGAACCAGTGAGGAGGCACGAGTCCAGCGTGAAGCTGAACCAGTTGAGGAGGCACGAGTCCAGTGAGAGCTGAACAGTGAGGAGGCCGCAAGTAGGAGTCCAGAGTCAGAGAGCTGAACCAGTGAGGAGGCAGAGTCCAGAGTGAGAGCTGACCAGTGAGGAGGCCAGTGAGGAGTCCAGTGAGAGCTGAACCAGTGAGGACGAGTCCAGTGTGTGAGAGCTGAACAAGAGTCCAGTGAGAGCTGAACCAGTGAGGGGGCACGAGTCCAGTGTGTGAGAGCTGAACCAGTGAGGAGGCAAGAGTCCAGAGTGAGAGCTGAACCAGTGAGGAGGCACGAGTCCAGTGAGAGCTGAACCAGTGAATCAGGTCCAAACCCGGTCTAAAAAAGGTCTGAACCAGGACTAAAACCAGGACTAAAACCAGGACTAAAACCAGGACTAAAACCAGGACTAAAACCAGGACTAAAACCAGTCTGGTCTATGAAAGTTTCCTGTTTTTGACACATTATTATCTCTTCATCGTTTGTGGCTTTTCTGGCTTGAATCCAGAGCTCGGCCTTAATCTGTGTTTATTCAAACTCAAGACACAACAGGGAAAAGTATTTGATTTATTTATTTTTGTCAGTTTGTTCTCTCAAGACCAGAACTTTCCCCTGGAAACAACATTGTCCAATCTGCTCCTGTTTTATTACTTAAAGCTGTAAATAAATAAATATCATGTTTTCACTCAAATAGTTTATTGTAAAAGCAGCACTTTGAGGCGAAAATGAGACCTCTGCGTGCTGTCTGCTAATAAACCAATCAAACGATCCGTCGCTGCTACAGAAGAAAATGAAAAGTGCGTCATGTTTTTGTTTACAGTTTCACAAAATGAACGATATCAATGAAGTCAAAATAACGACGGGGATTTGGGTTGTTTTTCCCCGACTGCGGCGGTCAAAGGTGAAAGTTTTCATTTTGATGGTAAAGCACAACATTCTTTCAAACAGAAATACAAAAAACCCATCGTTGGTCATTCGTAGGACAAATGCATACTTTATTCAAAAACTAAACAAGTCTAAAATCACCAGAACTGGGAGAATAAAAGCAGGAATGGAAACAGCAGACATTTCAAAAATAATTTATTGATGGTAAATAAAAAAATTCTGCTCGACAACTTTTCACAAAAGATTCAACACGTTTCCTCCAAGTAAATGAGCAAAACTACAATGAAACACCACCAGTCCAACGCTTTCCTGTCTGTTTTTAGGAGCTTCTGTTGTCGCCGCGGTCTCTTTTGACTGAAGAGGTCAAAATGTCCATATATTTGATTTCATTATTGCTCAAAATCTGGTTTAGTCTCAAACTGTTGCACCGCACGTTGTTTTATCTGTGGCCGAAACGACCACTTTTGTTTCAGAATATAATATGTTTTTGGAATCATTTTGGAACAAATTTCCTTTATAACATTTGATAATAATATTCATTTTAATAAAATATAACATTTATATATCTATTCATTTGATTCAAGTGATTTTCTTTGACCTGACAAACGTCCCCTTTTAATAAACGCACTGACGTTTTAAAGCTTTTCCTTATGAAAGCTCGTCGTGCGTTTCTCCCTCTGCAAACCCTGTGGGCGCGACCTCAGCTTGGGAACCGCTGCACATTTGGGCAAATGTGCATGATTCTATAAACGGGAACATCTCTGTATCAGGATGAGGCGCAAAAAGACTTTGTGCCACCAGGGGGAGCTCTCACTGCACTCAAAGTGTATTTAGTTCATTCAAACCTAATCCTAGAGAAGATTATATTAAAAGTCCTTTGTGGATAAAGTTCTTTATATATTTTAGATGTAATTATCAATTTTATATATATTTTTTTTTTAATGTAATAACTTCTAAACATTTGATAAAGAAAAAATAAAACGTTCCAGTTCAAATTCAAGGTCCATTTTTGCACAAACTGTCCCATATTCCAGCGTTCTCGTACGAAAAGTATGAAAAGTATGAAAAGTCAAACGAATGAAAAGCAGTGGATAATAAGAATCTTTGAGCTTGTAAACCAATCGAGAGACGGCTTTAACAGTGGCGCAGGCGCTTCCACGCGGCACAGATGCGTAAGACAGACAACGTCAATGAAAAAAATCGAAAGCAACATTCGGCTCAAGATTCTGTTTTGAACGTCGTCTTCGTAGAAAGTCAAACCAGCACCACATTTTTTATCTTTCTGATCCAAATGAGCAGAACATTTAGGACGGAACTCCTTGGCATTTTGTTTATGTTTTCAGAGTTAAAGCAGCTTCATGAAATGTAGATTCTTCTGAACTCAAAATAAGCCGATGGTCACGAAGTTTTACTGCCATAAAAAAGATCTAAATGTAAATTTTGTGCACACGTTTTTTAGGGGGGTTTGTGGAAGTGCAATAACGAACCACAAGAGGGCAGTCGCATTGCTAATGTGGACGAAGAACTGTTTTTCCAGAACCATAAAAAAAACAATTTGAATTGTTTTTATTCTGATTTTTTTTTATTATTATTATTTTTGAACTGAGAAAACGCCTCAGAAAAGCAAACTTGAAGCGCTCAAATTCACCATGGCAACAGTGACTGAAGAGGAGCGGCTGTTTTCCGAAAGAACAGTGTTTCTCAAACGGGGGTACGCGGATATCTCTAATGATGATTCGGTTGTAAGATGTCAAAGATTATTCAATTAAGCTCTAATCATTGTTGTTCCGATCACATTATAATTGTAAGAACAACAAAATTAGAATTGGGACCAAAAAATTTTGTTTTTTTTGTTCAATATAAAGAAAAAACAAAAAAATCAAGCTAAACGTAAATAACTTGCTACAAACTTGAGGAAAAGTAACATATTAGAGCAGAAGAATGAAAGAAAATGAAAGATTTCACTGTCGTTTGGTCTCAATAATGGTGAATAATCATGAAATCAACAATCGTAACTCTAAAATGTTCTATTGTGACATTTTCCTTTTGAAAATCACTAAATGAATCCAGCAGCAGGAATTCAGAATAAAAACAAGTCCAGACAGTTTTTTGAAGAGCTCGGCGTGCGAAAGTCACCAGCGTTTAAAATGAGAACTCTGAAGAACAGAAAAAGAACCAAAAAAATATGTCCATGAGAAATGAAAAGAAGCATTTAATTTCACTCATTTTGAATGTACAACAAAAATACAGGCTGTGATATCAAAAATAAAAGGCGTAAAATGGACACATGCGTTTGAAAACATGCTCATTTTAAACTTCTTGGTACGCTCAGTTTGTCCCCTCCGGCTTGCCGTACTCGGACAGTCTTCGGTCCCGTCATTGGGGATGGATCCGGAACCCTGCCGGACCGGACCTGCTTCATGCTCTCCGCTTCAGAAACTCCACAGGAACGGCCCGCGGCGTCGACATTCCGCGGCGTCGACATTCCCAACACAGGATCTGCAGGACGATGGCTTCAAAGTCCGTCTCTTCTGTCGTTTGAGCGGGGGGCTTTTTTACCCCCCGTCGTCCTACCGTAAACGCGCTCGAGATACGGTTAAACTTTGTACACGATGCATTTGATACAACAAATAACGGGAATAATACTTCGCAAAGGAAAAGCGCAAACGTCTTGGAACAAAAGTCATTTTGCGTGGTGTAAACTGGTGCATGAAAGTGCTTGGTTCTCCTGGTCCACTGGGTTTGGAAAAGTCGTTTTGCGGAATGTTTGAAATCGATGACATTTTTGTGTCTTTGGTGCTGAAAAACGTCACCAAAAATGGTCTAAAATTGTAAATCCGCTTCTGTCGATCCTGGTTTTTTCCTTGTTTTTTGTGCGGAAAATCCCAAAATGTAATAATCCCACGTAAAGTCCTTGGTCACGTTTAGTCCAGGCGTCGACTCCACTGGCGCGCGGCACTCCAGATTTGAGCATGTTTTCCATTTCCAGAGAATCCTGCTCGATCTGTAAAAGGTGACGCAGTGGCAGAGTGGTTAGCGTTCCAGCACGAGGCTCCGTGTTTTCGGATTATGAGCCTTTCTGTCTGCACGTTCTCCCTGTGTCTGCGTGAGCTCCTCTGGTTTCCCTCGCAAAGCCAAGACACGCACAACAGAACGAGAACAATCCTCCAACAATCCTGGTCTGAACCTGATCCTGACAGGTTTGACCCGGAGACACTGAAGGGTGGAGCAGTTGAGGAGGACACGGTCACTACGGGGACAATGGAACTGTAGAGGTCGTGCACTGGCATCGTGCTCTTTCGAGCGGCAGAACTTTGGGCAGCAAAACCGACAACTCTGCAGGACCGAACATCTGGATGTTTGAGCTGAACCTGATCGTTCTTCACACGTTTGAGCTGAACCTGATCGAGCTGAACCTGATCGTTCTTCACACGTTTGAGCTGAACCTGATCGTTCTTCACACGTTTGAGCTGAACCTGATCGTTCTTCACACGTTTGAGCTGAACCTGATCGTTCTTGGCTGACCTGGAATCGTTCTTCTAACACGGTTTGAGCTTGAACCTGATCGTTCTTCTTCAACGTTTGAGCTGAATAGTCCTGATAACGTGTCTCACAGCGTTTGAGCTGAACCTGATCGTTCTTCACACGTTTGAGCTGAACCTGGGTCGTTCTTTCAACCGTTCTTCGCTTGAACCAGCGCAGTGGATGACTGATCGTTCTTATTCACACGTTTGACAGCTGAACCTGGTCGAGTTCTAAACTGATGTTCAGAATGTTGGACCTCACAGTAAAGTGCATGATAATCTAACCTTCATAATAGTATTTAGCTGGAACAAAATGACTGAATATGTGCTTAATATTATACAAAATGTTTTGACTCGTCTTCTGGCGTTCCCGTCTCAAAACTCGCCACTGGAGGTAAATAAAAATCCTAAACTATTATAACAATTTGGCAAAAGCAAAAATAATCTAGGCCCATAAAGTCGGTGTAATTCCTCAGTCGTCCAGGAGGGTTCCATCTTTAAAAAGTTGTATCATCTGGACACTGTGTTTCGGTTTTGACTTTCATACCAAAACTTGTTTTCAATTTCTTTTGTTTTGCACACATTTCGCTCTGTAAAATGTGAAGCTAAAATAGTCTGTGGTTGTTGCTGCGACTGTGCAGAGCGTAAGCTAGCTTGTTTGCTAACGGGACAGGAGGAGATAAAGGACAATTCACCTCAACTCTTGGACCTAGTGTTATTTAATGAGAGAAAGGTCATGAGTTTCGTGTCAGTGATAAATGTGGCGGAGCTGCCGGTGTGACACGTCAGAGGCGGACTCGACATTTGTCCGCAGAGTTGTAGACTTTTCTGTTCGTCGTGAGACTGTCACAGTTTTTGCCACTCGCTGCTGAATGTCGGGATGTCGGAATGTCGGATGTCGGATGATGTTCGGATGTCGGGATGTCGGGATATGTCGGAATGTCGGGATGTCGGGATGTCGGATGTCGGGATGTCGGAATGTCGGAATGTCGGATGTCGGATGTCGGAATTCGGGATGTCGGAATGTCGGGATGTCGGGATGTCGGGAATGTCGGATGTCGGATGTCGGAATGTCGGGATGTCGGAATGTCGGAATGTCGGATGTCTGCAGAAACTCTTCACATTCTAATCATTTCGTCCGCTGATTTTCGGGGTTCGTTCCACACTTGGGGACGCTCTACTTTGTGTTTTAGAGGGGCGTTTTCCGACAGTCTTGCTCCAACCGCGCGACCATTCGTCCAAACCCACTCTGCGCGGTGATTTTGGACGTCACAAATGGTCAGCCGTGAGTTGGAGCGACCTGGCCTGTCCCCTAGAGGGCGCTGTGTCTCCGGGTCGTGTACATTCGCCTCGTCAGCCTCTTAGCAGCTGCCGTTCACTGGCTGCAGTTGCTCGTGGCAGATTTGGCGTCGTCGTTGGCGGCGCCGAACTCCGTGACGCGTCGCGCCAGCGGGTTTGTGCTTTTGAGCAGCTCCGCGGCGGAGACGCGCGTGCCGCAGGCGGACGACTTGTTGCCTTTCTTCTGGAGCAGAGCCATGAAGTTCTCGTTCCTGGAGCTGGAGCGCTGGCTGGAGCTCAGGGTGTAGCTGCGCAGGTCGGCGCTGCACGACGAGCTCTTCACGGGGGACGAGAGGTTCTGACGGCTCCCGAAAGAGTCCGACGGTTCCTTACGGCCCAGGACTTTCCGCTTAGACCTGGACAAAGAGAACAAATATGGTTTAAGAAGACATAAGACAATACCATAAGTAGATCATTGTTTTACACCGTGCTCATTGTAGATATTGATCCAAAACGCTTCACTCTTCACAGCGACTTTTCACCGAAACACGCATCTTTATTTGATGCAGTTTTTATGTTTGAAAAATGTCTGGAATCATCATTATTTAAACACTCTAAAGTCTAAAGTCTATGATGAGGGAAAGCCATAGTAACATGTGTCTGGTTCTGTGTGTGGTTCTGGTTGGTTCTGGTTCTGTGTCTGGTTGTAGTTCTGGTTCTGTGTGTCGTTCTGGTTCTGTGTCTGTCTGGTTCTAGTTCTGGTTCTGTGTCTGGTTCTGTGTGTCGTTCTGGTTCTGTGTCTGTCTGGTTCTGGTTCTGTGTCTGGTTCTGGTTCTGTGTGTTGTTCTGGTTCTGTGTGTGTCTGGTTCTGGTTCAGTGTCTGGTTCTGTGAGTGGGTATCAGAAGATATTTGTGTGCGGTGGCGCTGTGTGTGTATGCTTGTGTTTGTCTGGTTTCCGACATAGATGCCGTCTCGTGGGTCCTGGTTGAATTTGTGTGCTGCAGTGTTGGTTTCGTGGAGTTTGCTGTGTTTCTGAGTCTCTGGTTTCTCAAGATGGTTCAATAAGATTCTGGTGTAGCAGAAAGGGATACGCTGGCGGCATTTCCTGGGTTACTTACGTCTTAGTGTGGGCGAAAAACACTGCTCTGTTCTAGTTCTGCGTAATTAACTGTAAGTCTCGAGGTCTCTGGTTGTGTTCGTTCTGAGGTTAGTCGTGTTGCTCTGCTCTGCGTTGGTGCACTGCGCAAAACGAACTGAAATTACCATCTGCGATTGCTTTCTGGTCGCTGGTTCGGTTGGTCGTGCTTGTCGTCGGAGGCTTGAGTATCGACGTTGTGTCCGTTGCTGCGTTTTTTGCGTTCTCGAAGTACGATTGTTAAGATCGTTAGGCATTTCGGTCGGGATATGCTTGCGATAAGTGTGTTCTCCTGATGTGTCGCGTTCTGTGTGTTGGTTCCTGCCTGTAGCTGGATTTTGTGTGTGTGTTTGGTTCTGTGTTGTAAGCCAGGCTTCTGCAGTGCTATACTGAACTGTGGCTGGGCTTTTACGCTCAGGTTGTAGTCGGTCCGCGTTGTACTCGTCGTGCAGCTCAAGCCTCTGGTTCTCAGTGTCTCGTTTGCGTTCTGTGTGTTGGTGTTCTGGTTCCACTGGTGTGTCCATGTCTGGTTCGTTGTGGCTTGCTGCTCGTGTGGTTCTGCTGGGTGGTGGTTCTGTGTGTGGTTGGCTGTGTGTGTTGTGCCCTGTGGGCTTTGTTGTGTCGTTCTGGGGTCTGGTGTCTTCTGGTTTCTGGTTCTGTCTGTCTGGGTTCTGTGTTCGGTTCTGTGTATCGTGCTTTGCTGTTCTGGGTCTGACTCTGTCGCTTTGGTTTCTGCCTCGTCGCTACGTGTCGGTGACTATCTACAAAGTCGTTCGTGGTTCGCAGAATACGTCTGGCTCATCTGACACTCGTCGTGGTCAAAGAGGTATACAGTGTCTGTGGTTCTTGGGCATTTCTGCGTCATAGCGCGCCGTCTGGCGTTCTGTCTGGGTGGATTGTAACTGGTACTCTAGGGTAAATGTCTCTGAGAACTTCTGTATTCACGGATGATAGATGGCATCTTTGCAGTTTGTGTTGTGTCAGCTGAGTCTTATGCTGATGTTCGGTTGTTATACGATCTATAGCTGTGATTCTGTGATGGAATCTCCTGGGTTTCTGCCTGTGGTTCCGTCTGACGTTTGCTGGTTGTGTGTGGTTCTGGTTCTGTGTCTGTCTGGTTCTGGTTCTGGTTCTGTGTCTGGTTCTGTGTGTGGTTCTGGTTCAATGTCTGTCTGGTTCTGGTTCTGGTTCAATGTCTGGTTCTGCGTCTGGTTCTGTGTGTCGTTCAGGTTCTGTGTCTGTCTGGTTCTGGTTCTGGTTCAATGTCTGGTTCTGTGTCTGTCTGGTTCTGGTTCTGGTTCAATGTCTGGTTCTGTGTCTGGTTCTGGTTCTAGTTCTGGTTCTCTTGCCGCATCAGGAGCACCTGTTGCTTGGAGACTGATTCTGAGTTCATGGAAACGTGTGGCCGAGGCTCAGACGAGAATAAAATCGATTGGACGATCACAGCCGCTGTTGCCGCGCTGTTGCTAGGGAAGTGTCTCCCATTCACGACGCAGGATTCATCTGCTTTGTGAGAGGCAAAGCTCCGGTCGACGGAACAATCCGCTCGCCCAAAATAGTTCATGTCAGTTCCGATTTTGAACCAGAGAAATAGGTCCAAACTGAGACTAACTAACCTGGTCCAGTGTTACCATGTCGACCCACTGCGACCAGCGGGTTTAGGTTCAAATGCAGTGAAAGGCCTATGAGGTAAGAGCGCGACACATGTGCAGCTGCGACGAGCTGAACATGTTTTGCACATTTCAAAGCAGTAAAAATCAGGTACAGCCCCTTTAATTACGGGCTCTGCACAACTGCACCCGGCGAGCTCAGACTCAGTACTTCCTGTCCTGTGTTCTTGGGGTTCTTTCACTGAAATAAATAGTGTCGGATCAGGCAGTGAACAGTGAGCTGCAGGCAAAAGCGGGTTAAAGACATTACACACGAGCTGAATAATTCAATCATAAGTCATCTATAAATAAAGACAATTCAATAAGTCTTTTTTATGTGCATTTTATTCAGTTAGCATTGGCTGTAAGGGACTGTTAGCTAGCAAAGGCGTTGCAGTGGGATGCGTACCTATGTTCCCCCTTTTCTAGATGATAGAACAAGCTCCTGGTTCAACCGCATACGGTTCCACATCCCCAACAGTTGTGCCTAAATGTATGTGTTTACAGCATAACATCCAGCTGCATGTCCAGGCACGGGGCAGGTCTGGGGAACATAGGTCATGGGGAACATAGGTCCCGGGGAACATAGGTCCCGGGGAACATAGGTCCCGGGTAACATAGGTCCCGGGGAACATAGGTCATGGGGAACATAGGTCCCGGGGAACAGAGGTCATGGGGAACATAGGTCCCGGGGAACAGAGGTCATGGGGAACATAGGTCATGGGGAACATAGGTCATGGGGAACATAGGTCATGGGGAACATAGGTCATGGGGAACATGTCATGGGCGGAAACTATATGTCCCGGGGAACATAGGTCCCGGGAACATAGGTCCGGGTACATTAGGTGCCCGGGTGAAACATAGGTCCCGGGAAACGGCATGGGAACATAGGTGCATGGGCTGGTAACATAGGTTCATGGAACATAGTCAGGGTAACATAGGTCATGGGAACATAGGATGGGACATAGGTGCATAGGTCTGGGAGAACATAGGTCCTCGGAGACATAGGTCTGGGTAACATAGGTTATTGGGTAACATAGGTCATGTGGTAACATAGGTCATGGTACAAGGCCCGGGGAACATAGGTCCGCGGTAACATAGGGTCCCGCGGTAACATACGTCATGGGGGAACATAGGTCATGGGAACATTAGGTCACTGTGGAAGATAGTCCGGCGCAGAACATAGGTCCGCACGGGGTAACATAGGGTCCAGGGAACAGAGGTCCACGGCTGGAATCAGCAGGGTCATGGGTAAACATAGGTCCCGGGGAACAGAGGTCCCGGGGAAAGAGGAGCGCCGGGGCAAGCAGAGTCATGGGGTAACATTTAATTGGTCCGGGGAACAGATCGGTCATGGGGAACATAGGCATGGGGAACATATGTCCCGGGGAACATAGGTCCCGGGGAACATATCATGGTAACATACGCATGGGACTAGGTCATGGGCGAACATGGTCATGGGGAACATAGGTCATGGGGAACATAGGTCATGGGCATAGGTCATTGGGGACAGATAGGTCATGGGGAACATAGGTCCTGGGAACATAGGTCCCGGTAAACAAGGTCATGGGTAACATAGGTCATGGGAACATAGGGCATGGGAACATAGGTTCATGGGGAACATAGGTCATGGGAACATATGTCCCGGGGGAACATAGGTCCCGGGAACATAGGTCCCGGGTAACATACGGTCCCGGGGAACATAGGTCATGGGGAACAAGGTCGCATGGGAGAACAAGGTCCCGGGGAACAGAGGTCATGGGAACTCATAGGTCATGGGAACATAGGTCATGGGGAACATAGGGTCATGGAACATAGTCATGGGGAACATATGTCCCGGGGAACATAGGTCCGGGAACATAAGGTCCCGGTAACATAGGCCCGGGAACATAGGTCCCGGGAACATAGGTCATCGGAACATAGGCCCGGTAACATAGGTCATGGGGAACATAGGTCATGGGGTAACATAGGTCATGGGGAACATAGGTCATGGGAACATAGGTCATGGGGAACATAGGTTCCTGGAGAACATAGGTCCCGGGTAACATAGGTCATGGGTAACATAGGTCATGGGTAACATAGGTCATGGGTAACATAGGTCCCGGGGAACATAGGTCCCCCGGTAACATAGGTCCCGGGTAACATAGGTCATGCCCTGGGGAACATAGGTTCATGGGAACATAGGTCATGGGTAACATAGGTCCGGGGAACATAGGTCCCGGGAACATAAGTCCCGGGGAACACGAGGTCCGCGGGAACAGAGGTCATGGGTAAACATAGGTCCCGGGGAACAGAGGTCCCGGGAACAGAGGTCCCGGGGAACAGAGGTCATGGGGAACATAGGTCCCGGGGAACAGAGCTGTCATGGGGAACATAGCGTCATGGGGAACATATGTCCGCGGGAACATAGGTCCCGTCATGGGTAACATAGGTCATGGGTAACATAGGTCCCGGGGAACATAGGTCCCGGGTAACATAGGTCCCGGGTAACATAGGTCATGGGGAACATAGGTCATGGGGAACATAGGTCATGGGGAACATAGGTCATGGTGAACATAGGTCCCGGGGAACATAGGTCCCAGTCAACATAGTGCTGACCCTGCTGCGGTGCACCCAGCTCAATACTGTTTTTTGTATCTAATAAAAAAATATAATTTTTAATATTGATCGTCCTGTCACAAATTGTTTCCACTTGGTTCTCATCAAACAACTTCATGAAACAAATATTACAACAAATGAAAAACAGATTTGAACAATCATTTGTTTTAGGATTTTGTATGTTAGCGTCTGTTAGCATGTGTTCGTCTGTTTTAGTGTATGTAACAGTGCGTTAGCGTCCGTTAGTGTGCATTAGCATGTGTTAGCGCGCATTAGCCTATGTTAGCGTGCATTAGCATGTGTTAGAGTGCATTAGCGTATGTTAGCGTGCGTTAGTGTGTGATAGCGTGCATTAGCTTATGTCAGCGTGCGTTAGTGTGCATTAGCATATGTTAGTGTGCGCTGCGTGCATTAGCATGTGTTAGAGTGCATTAGCGTATGTTAGCGTGCGTTAGTGTGCGTTAGCGTGCATTAGCCTATGTTAGCGTGCATTAGCGTGTGTTAGCGTGCATTAGCGTGTGTTAGAGTGCATTAGCTTATGTCAGCGTGCGTTAGTGTGCATTAGCATATGTTAGTGTGCGTTGCGTGCATTAGCATGTGTTAGCGTGCGTTACAGTGCATTAGCGTATGTTAGCGTGCGTTAGTGTGCGTTAGCGTGCATTAGCCTATGTTAGCGTGTGTTAGCGTGCGTTACAGTGCATTAGCGTATGTTAGCGTGCGTTAGTGTGCGTTAGCGTGCATTAGCCTATGTTAGCGTGTGTTAGAGTGCGTTACAGTGCATTAGCGTATGTTAGCGTGCGTTAGTGTGTGTTAGCGTGCATTAGCTTGCGTCAGCGTGCGTCGGTGTTGCTCGGACCTGTGGATGATGGTGAACAGGTCTTCTGTGGTGTGAGAGGAGCAGCTCAGAACATCCTCAGCCTCTTCTGAAACCTGCAGCTCTGCGCTCTCACTCACGGTGCTCTCGTCTGGACACAAACATGAGCACAAAACTGTTATCGATCACATTTACCTGAATACAATCACTTACTAACCATTTACTAACAATGGGCAGTGGTCCGAGGGAAAAACATCTCGAGGGAGGGCACAGAATTCAACATATGAGTAGAATGTGCTTTGTCGAGATTCTTTGTCGAACAAATTATGCCATTATAACACTTTTATTAAAATTCACACACTGTATCTGGGATATCAAACCCCTACACCTGAAACAATGTATGGATACCATTGGAAAATAGTTCTGGCAGAAGGAAAAAAGCTCTCACAAAGAAATGGATGCCATAAAATGACCTTCGCAGTCGACTTGAAAACTGACAAAAACAATCACTGGCGTAAACGGGTCAAATATGCCGGACATGTTATTGTGTATACCAGCGACGCCCGTTTATACTTCAAAAACAAATGCTGCCGTTCAGGATAATAACGGGACTGTTGAAAAGTAATCCCACCTAATCCAATGTCAGCGGCGGACATTTTGTGGTCCAGCTCAGAGAGGGAGGAGTCCAGAGACAACTCCTTAGAGCTGTCCTCCTCCCGGTCCTCGGGGTGCTCCTCGGCGTGCTCTTCAGGGTGCTCCTCGGGGTGCTCCTCAGTGTGCTCCTCAGGGTGCTCCTCAGGGTGTTCTTCCTCTGGTAAAGGCTCTGGAATGTGTGGGGTGCTCGGACGGTCTTCAGGCGGTGGAGCACCCAAAGGAGACCGAGCGCCTAAAGGAGACCGAGCGCCTAAAGGAGACCGAGCGCCCATGGGACTCTCGGCCTGCATGCTCGGGCGCTCGCTGGAGGAGTGGGTCGTTGTGGGTTTAACACACCGGGGTTTCTTAGGGACAGGAGGCGGGACCTGGAGAGTGAGTCAGATATCACAATTAAGATTTAAACATCTAAAGGAGTTTCCATCAAGGCCACACAATATACTGCAAACAAACACATTCCTCAACATTATATACTGACATTCTACAGCGTGTTAAAACGTCTCATTTCACTGGGGTTCATTACAGGGGGGTGCCCGACAGGGATGGGCCGATATGGAGTCGATTCCAACATTTACAAGGCACAACAATCTATTTAAAGTAGAAGTTCACTTTTCATTAATAAATAAATAATAACACAATAATAACAGAATAATATATTTTATGTTCTTCTATTTGCCCTTTAGCCATTAGTAAAATATAGGTGCAAAATATCAGCCGTTTAGTCGACTAGTCGGAAAAAAGAAGCGCTGACTAGTCGACTGGTAGAACAATGGTTAGTGAAGTCTTCCATACCTTGGGTTTCTTCTTGTCCACGGCTTCTGCCCCACAGGAAGTGCTCGTTCTAGGGGGCAGTGTCTTGCTCTTGTCCTGGAGCTCCGGAGCCTCTTGGGTGCAACAGGGCGACGGCAGCGACCCGCCATCCCCCAAACGCAGCTCCTGATCCGGGTCAAACTCCGGCTCCAGCGCTGGGTCTTCGAGCAGAGGCTGGGGATCGGGCAGTGGCGGTAGATCGTACAGCGAATGCAAAACAAACTGGTTTTCGTAGTTTGGAGTCATGTTCGTGTTGACATCCGCGCTCGCTGGAATTTGCGGAGGTGTTTTTTTGGGTTTGGGTTTTCGCATGACTTTGTAGATGTTCCCGAGTGGGACGGGGCGATCGATGGGCGACCCGGGCGGCGAGTCGGTGGACAGCGACGTGGACGAAGGTGACGGAGGCTTGAGCTGCAGATTCACGGGCCGTTTGGGTAAAGGCGGCTTCATTGCGACTGGCGGTCTGGGCTTTGGCAACGTCGGCGGGGGACTCGGATTCTCGCCGATATCCCGACCGTGCTCTTCTTCAATCGTATCGGACGCGCCATCGGGACAGTCCTCAAGGTCGCCGCGGGACACCGAGCGAAGTCGAATGGTTTTCAGTTCGTTTTGCGTCACCACGGGAAGCGCTTGTGACGAGCTCGGGCTCATTTTGCCCGGTTTTTCCGCCGTAGACGTGTCCGAATGCCGGCGGTTCGCTTTCTGCTTTGGTTTGAGAGAAGATAACTCCAGGTGCGCATTCCCGGGCATTTCGAACGACAATCTTGACCGCGCCGCCGGATCTTTTGGCGAAGGTAGGGACGATTTTCTTTCAGGTATTTTGGGGCGCATTTTACATCCCGTTATCGTGCCCGTGCCGAGCTGGTGGGGCACTGTCGGCGTCGGAGCCTCGGACTGGCTGGAGTAACCGCTGGAGGGCGACATGAGTCCGTGCGGCCTGAAGGGGGAGGAGGCTTTGTGGTCGGTTTCCATGCAGAGCAGCGAGGGGGAGGTGGCTCGGGAGGTGGAAGGCGACTCGCGCAGAGACTCGGCGCTGCCTCGCACTTTCATACATTCGATGACGGTGGTCCCTGTGGCCGAGCTCGAGCCGGAGAGCGACCTGAGGGAGAGAGAACTATAAACTGACTTTGGTAATCTGGCGCTACATGAAACCATGAAGAAGTCAAGTCAAATATAAACTATGATCAAATGAAATAAGGTTTTAGACTAAAAATAGGCCTGAGAAAGACAGGGTAAGGGTCTTTTCTGGTGTCTATGGACTCACCCAGTGGTTCTCAAACTTTTCACATCAAGTACCACCTCAGATAATATTAGACCCTCCCACTACCAGATCTAAACCGAGACTGGACTTTCGGAGGTCCAAACTAGGGCAAGACCAGGCCTAAAAAAAGGAGTACACAATTGACTCTAAATTCAGCAAATATATGTACTGTAAAGGAATCTGCGTACCACCAGAAGGAACGAACCCCTCTGACGTCGCCCTGCACTTTTCTTATACTTAAAAACAGTTCCATACATTAGCTCCAATGCGTTTTCAATGGGAGAGTTAGCATTAGCTTCACAGTTAGAGTAAGCCTCAGAGTTAGTGTTAGCCTCATAGTTAGCATTAGCTTCACAGTTAGAGTAAGCCTCAGAGTTAGTGTTAGCCTCATAGTTAGCATTAGCTTCACAGTTAGTGTTAGCCTCAGAGTTGGTGTTAGCCTCATAGTTAGCATTAGCTTCACAGTTAGTGTAAGCCTCCGTGTTAGTGTTAGCCTAAGTGTTAGCATTAGCTTCACAGTTAGTGTTAGCCTCAGAGTAAGCGCTAGCCTCATAGTTGGTGTTAGCCTCATAGTTAGCATTAGCTTCACAGTTAGAGTTAGCCTCAGAGTAAGCGCTAGCCTCATAGTTGGTGTTAGCCTCATAGTTAGCATTAGCTTCACAGTTAGTGTTAGCCTCAGAGTAAGCGCTAGCCTCCAAACATCACCGTCGACTGACCACTCAGAAAACATATTAGAGTCTATTTTAATTCTTATTTATTTAGATATTTCCTTGCATCTTGCACGTCCGCACTGTGACAAATGAAGCTTATCTTATCGAGAGGTCTAAACTACAGGGTGAACAGCTTTTACACGTATGAAATGCATGTTCTCACCTGTAGGGGTCGCTGTTGTTCCTCCACTCTCCGAGCTGCCAGTGGTTGGTGAACTCCGTGTCCTGCTCAGGCGCTTGTATCTCCAGACTCGGAGGTCTTTCCACCCGTCTCTCCTCGCCGCCATCACCTCGCGAGTTTTTACCCGAACTCGGCATCAGGAAGTCGGGTTGAAAGTCCGGGTACTGGTCCCGGGGGATGTGCAGGCTTTTGGGCCGTCCGTCGCGGTACAAGCCCCTCCCGTGATGCAGCCTCCCGTCCGCTTCGCCCAAGTTCTTCATGAGCGAAACACTCCTCACGGGCGGAGGAGGTTTGCGCTTGGACTTTTTCAGCGAAATCGACCTGGAGCGAAGTCTCAACCTGCTTTCGTGGCTGTAATCCGAAGCCGCCACCGAAATGGTGTCCGTCGTGCTGGCGCTGTCCTCGGAGCTCCCACTCGGGTACAGCAAAGCGTAATTCTCGCCGGCGCCCAGGAAGCCGTCGTGTCTTTGGTCGCTCGTTCCATTTCCCGTCGGCAAACGTCCATCGAATCCAAAAGAATCGGAATCGGTCGGCGTGGAAAGCGAGCGCTCTCTGAATTTGAAAGCGTTGGCGGCGGCGATGGAGCGCGCGGATCTCTGGCGCCCTCGGGTGGCCTCGCTTCCCTCCGTCTCGCTCCGCTTCCCGATCGGGGGTCTGGATTCGGGGTTCACGGACTGGATGCAGCCCCCGATCACCGTGTGCTGCTTTGGGGGAACCGCCGGCCCCCTGGGCGCGCTGGCGTTGTAGCTGTTGTGATGGTTGTAGGGTTCGTTCCAGGCGCCGGGGGCAAACGTGGAGCCTTTAGGGCCGTTCCAGGAGCAAAGAAGCCCAGAGTGGTCCATGGCTCCTGGGGAAAAGTGGTCCGCGTGACGCTGCTCTGGAGGAGGAATGAGAACGAGACATTCAGAAGACAGAACCTTCATTTGTTTGTTTTATCTCAGCAGCGACAGAAATAAGTCAGTGTCGACGATGTTTGTCACCAGATCTGCTCGGGACAAAAGCCTGAAACATGACCCTGAAACCCCCTGAAGGAGCAGGTCCACCCCCAGGCGCTCTCACCCGGGCTCAGGGCGGCTTCCAGGTCGGAGCGAGTCTTCCTCAGCGGCGCCCCCTGGTGGAGAGTGTCTGTGATGGGCTCCAGTGAGCGCGGCTGGTGCGGCAGGTCTGCGGGCGAAGGGCAGGGCGAGTGCTGGAGCAGGTCCACCCCGTGGAACCTTCTCCCTCCTCCACTTTCTCCTGGACACACACAAACAACGTGTGTAAAAATACAAAACTGGACAGGATTTCTCTGTCTCGTCTTGGTCCCGCCCACTGCCTGCCTTGGCCCCTCCTTTGGGCTTCCCCGTTACTGAGCCAGCTCACTTCTGCCCTTCTGTCCGGGGCTGGTGGTGGAGCTCCTTCCATTGCATGAAGCAGTGAATGAGTTCATTCATATTGATCTTCATCTCTAGGTTTGTTACGTTTGTTTACTTTGAATTCAGTCTGCCCCAGGGCAGCTGTGGCTGGAGTGAATGAAACGTGCACTGTAAAGTGCTCTGGGTGTCATGGAAGGCTCAATATAAAGCCATTCATTCATTCATTCATTCATACTATCAGAGCCTTTAATCAATGCTTGAACTGGGCTTTCGCTGCTGCTTCATTATTATTCATTACATGTAAACGCTTCTCTGGGAAAAATGATCCAAAATATACAGTCACATAATACTTTTCACTCAAGCAAAACTGTGACGTTGCTTTGGTTACCAAACTTCTGCTGCTCCATTTTGCCTCGTGCTTTACATTTCGCTCTCTGCGTTAGAAACCTGTGGGTTTGACTCATCTCCAGTGCGTTTATGTGGATGACAAACGCAGACTGAAGCGCTGGCTTCTGATCTGAACGTGCCACTGCCTCCAAACCCAAAATAGAACTGGAAATGGCCCAAATCCTTGGCTCATTCCAGCTCTGGCGTCCCACCATTCACAGAGGGGTTTTTCTGAATGGCGGCAGAAGCAGCCGTGACCACGTGTTCACCGCCGTTCATTCACTCGCTCCTTCCTCTCCCATTCTAAACACTCCTCCTCTTGAGACCTTTTCTCTTTTTTTCTCCTGTATTTTCCAGGGGAAGAGCGGTGTTACCATGGCAACAGAACCACGACTTTGTTCTGCTCCTCACTTGGCACGACTCACACCGGCCTGTGACAGCCCCAAGAGGGATCGTAATGGCGTTTTTAACACGTTGGAGCACGTTTTACTGTTATTATCTGTAAATATATTTTCACTCAGACTATGAGTTTGCGCTTCCCAAAACGTGTTCTCCCAAAATTAACATCAAATTAAAATGTAGGATAAGATTCAAATGAAGTCATCCGGACGGTTTTTCTAAACCGAGACGTTTCAACTGACAACCAGAAGTCATTTTCAATCTGGCAGGAACTAGAGGTTATGTCCTGAAACGACAGAATGATGGGGAAGAAGGTGCCCGCTTAGCCTTTGACTCACGAGAGCTCTGCCGCCGGAGAAACCAAACACCCACAGGCGACTGTATCGACACAGAAGGCACTCAAATTCAGGTTCACAATCAGTCCACATTCACCACTCGCGAGATGACGATTTAAAGTGTGAATCGAGTGAATCGAGGGCAGGAAAAGAGTCTCAGAATTTGCCTTCTGTTTACAATACTATATGCAGGCCCTGGCGGAGAATTGTATTTATTTTATTTTATTTTTATTTATTTAATTTATTTAATTTATTTAATTTATTTAATTTATTTAATTTATTTAATTTATTTAATTTTAGTATGATATTATATTTTATGTTTATAAGTTGGCTTTCCAACACTTCTAAAGTAAACAGAAAAGACTTGAAAACACATTTTAATTGTACAAATACACGCGTGCAAAAGTACACATGCGCTCATTCTTTGGCCCTCACTCTTTCACTTTCATACCGCTTACAGGAGGGGCACAGTGCAAAGGTCAATCCCTTCGGCGTCTTTGAGGCTAGCAGAGAAGATAGAACGCAAACGACACGAGGTTTAGCAGTTAAACCGTCGTTGGTGAGACTGCCGGGCCGCCGCATGTGAGAACGGCCTGAAGCGGCGCCGTCACCGTCAGGAAACGAAGACAGGGCAGATTCATCGAGCACGGCCCCCCATCGTTTACCAAACCAGAAACGGCAGCGCAGCACGTGCCGCATGTCTACCTTCTCAGTCCTGTCCCTTCAGATTGGACATGGCTCGAGACGGTCCGGTTGTTTTTCACACGAAACATTACAAACGTTTTCTAGATGACGCGTCCAAAAGCCTGAAGCGTAACGAGCGCCGTACCTGTGATGTCGAGCGGGAGGAACTGAGCCGGCGTCCGTCTGCCGTGGCTCCAGCGCGGTTTCTCGGCCACGGGAGGAGGGCCCGAGGTGCCGCTACCGCTCCAGGCCGGCGGGGGGCGCTCCGGGCCGCAGGGGGAGGCGTTCACGACGGACCGGAGCCCGAACACGGAGGAGGAGGTCTCATCGTCGTACAGCTGCTTGGACGCCGGCTGCGAACAGAGGCGGACACGTGATCTCCTGTTGGGCCTCCAGCACCAGACGAGGACGACGTGGACACTCCACCTCGTCAGGCAAAGGTTCTGGCTCGACACTGGACCCGACCGTTCTGGTAGTGCTGAACCACCTTTTATTTCAGTGAGAGTTCGCCCTTAACCTGTGAGTGTTATTGCCGTGGTTTCGCTTGCTGCGCTGCTCTTTAGTTTGGGAAAGTTAAACATCTCCTGATGTTTTCTCCATCTGTGAGAATCTTCTGCTGTTTTTAACGCCGCAAATCGTCTCCAGACTCGCTCTGAGACGTTCTCCATCTAATCAGGATCAGAACAACTGTGTGGCTACTGAGCACCTCTGACAGAAGTTTCCAGGCAAGACGAACAAGAACAAGAGGAAGAACAAGAGGAAGAACAAGAGAAAGGACAAGATGAAGAGCAAGACGAAGGACAAGGCAAAGGACAAGATGAAGAACAAGATGAAGAGCAAGATGAAGAGCAAGACGAAGGACAAGACAAAGAACAAGACAAAGAACAAGACAAATGACAAGAGAAAGAACAAGATGAAGAGCAAGAAGAAGGACAAGACGAAGAACAAGACGAAGGACAAGATGAAGGACAAGATGAAGGACAAGATGAAGAGCAAGATGAAGAGCAAGACGAAGGACAAGACGAAGAACAAGACAAAGAACAAGACAAATGACAAGAGAAAGAACAAGATGAAGGACAAGATGAAGAGCAAGAAGAAGGACAAGACGAAGGACAAGACGAAGAACAAGACAAAGAACAAGACAAATGACAAGAGAAAGAACAAGATGAAGGACAAGATAAAGGACAAGATGAAGGACAAGATGAAGGACAGATGAAGGACATAAAGGGTTGAAGACAGATACACGGCTAAACTAGCGCTAACCGCACATCGCTGGACTGTCCACAGGGGACCAAGAGCGACCCGGACGCGGAGGAGACGTGGTGGGACGGGGACGAGGCGCCGTAAGTAAAAGGGACATGATCCAACTGCTCCTCGAGGACAACCAGGTCACAACGGCCCATCACAAACTGGTTTAAAACCCGTCCTTTAGAGTGATTTCAAAAGCCGTTTTAGATGAAACTGTGAGATTTTCCTTGAGTAAAAAACCGTTGTTGCAGCTAGGCCACGATGAACACGATATCTTAGGATGTATTTTAGGGCTGAATATTCACCGCACGTACTTTTTCTGGCACGTTATTTCTTTGTAGTAGAATAAGATCTGTGCATTTACTAGAAAAGGGTTTAGTGCGATTGTCCTGCTTGAGGGTCTCATGGCGTGGTCACTTTAAGAGACCCGCGCACCGCCGCATGTGCATCTCCTACGTCAGGGCTGATTCTCGGGGGGCCGTGGCCTCTGGGCCGGAGAGGCTACAAACCAGGTCAGAACCAAGACTAACCCAGAATCAAACCAGGTCTAAACCAGGTGGTCCAAACCAGGTCTAAACCAGGTGGTCCAAACCAGGTCTAAACCAGGTGGTCCAAACCAGGTCTAAAGCAAGGACTAAGCCAGAAAAACCAGAAAACCAGGTTTAAACTTGTGCGAACCCAGAATTAAACCAGAAAACAAGAAACAAAATCTATAATAATCTTTGGAAGACGGGTCGCGGGCCGGATCAGATCGTTTGGCGGGCCTGATCTGGCCCTCGGGCCCTCGGACTCGTTCTTCTCTCACGGACTCCTCTGAACTGCACTCACACGTTCCTCTCGCCGTTCTCTCGAAGGCGTCGCTTCGGATCGACGGCGTCATCGGTCCAAACAAAGATGTCAGACCTGGTTAAGTCCTGGTTCTGGCCTCTTTCAGTCCGGGTTTGGATCTACACTGCAAAAATAACATGTTCTTTCTGGATACATTTTGAGCTCGACCTGGATTCTTTTCTTCTTCTTAAATCGAGTCGTTATTTGCAAATGCGAGATTTTGTAACAGAAATGATCAAACGATTGTTTCTATTGAACTTCGAGACATTTTGAACCAAATAAAAGTGTAAATCTGTGACGAGAACAAAGGGTTTTAGTGATGAAAATCTGACATGGTTTATTCTTATTTTACATTTTGATTTAAACATTATTTAATTTAATGATGGTGTTGATGGTGTTGATGGTGTTGTTGATGGTGTTAAAGGTGTTAGTGTTGATGGTGTTGTTGGTGTGTTGGTGTTGATGGTGTTGGTGTTGATGGTGTTGTTGTTGGTGGTGTTGATGGTGTTAAAGGTGTAAGTGTTGACGGTGTTGGTGTTGATGGTGTTGTTGTTGGTGTTTGATGGTGTTAAAGGTGTAAGTGTTGATGGTGTTGGTGTTTGATGGTGTTGTTGTGGTGTTGATTCTGGTGTTAAAGGTGTAAGTGTTGATGGTGTTGGTGTTTTGGTGTTTGTGGTGTTGATGGTGTTAGTGTTGATGGTGTTGTTGATGGTTTAAAGGTGTAAGTGTTGATGGTGTGGTGTTGATGGTGTAAGTGTTTGAGTTGTTGGTGTGTTTGGTGTGGTGAACTTTGATAGTGTTGTTGTTTTGATTGGTGTTGGTGTTGTTTGATGGTTTGGTGTTGATGATGGCGTTGTTGGTTGGTGTGTGGTTGTTAATGGTGTTAGTGTTTGTGGTTTGGTGTTGATGGTGTTGATGGTTGGTGTGATGTTGTTGATGGTTGTTGGTTGTGATCTGTTTGGTGTTGATGTGTGATGTGGTGGTGTTGATGGTGGGTTGATGGTGGTGGTTGTTGTTGGTGTGTTGGTGTTGATGGTGTTGGTGTGTTGGTGTTGAATGTGTTGTTGTGTGTTGGTGTGAGTGTGTTGTTGATGGTGTTAAGGTGTAAGTGTTGATTGGTGTTGGTGTTGTTGGTGTGTTGGTGTTGCATGGTGTTAAAGGTGTAAGTGTTGATGGTGTTGGTGTTGTTGGTGTGTTGGTGTTGATGGTGTTGGTGTGATGGTGTTAGTGTTGATGTTGTTGGGTTGATGGTGTTAAAGGTGAGTGTTGATGGTGTTTGTTGATGGTGTAAGTGTGATGTTGTTGGTGTGTTGGTGTTGATGGTTGTTGTTGTTGTTGTTGTTGATGGTTTTGGTGTTGATGATGGTGTGTTGTTGGTGTGTTGGTGTTGATGTGTTAGTGTTGATGGTGTTGATGGTGGTGGTGGTGTTGTTGATGGTTTTGGTGTTGATGTGTTGGTGTTGATGTGTTGATGGTGGTGGGTTGATGGTGGTGGTGTTGTTGGTGGTTGGTGTTGATGTGTTGGTGTTGTTGGTGTGATGGTGTTGATGGTGTTTGATGGTGTTAAAGGTGTAAGTTTGATGTGTTGTTGTTGGTGTTGATGGTGTTGATGTAGTTGTTGTTGGTTGTGTTGGTGTTGATGGTGTAAGTGTTGATGGTGTTTGTTGTGGTGTTGTGTGTTGATGGTTCTGGTGTTGATGATGGCGTTGTTGTTGTGTTGATGGTGTTAGTGTTGATGGTTGTTGTTGTTGATGTGTTGGTGTTGATGGTGTTGGTGTTGTTGGTGTTGTTGTGGTGTTGATGGTGTTGAGGTGTTGAATGGTGTTAAAGGTGTAAGTGTTGATGGTGTGGTTGTTGATGTAGTTGTTGTTGGTGTTGGTGTGTGATGGTGTAAGTGTTGATGGTGTTGTTGTTGGTGTTGTTGTTGATGGTTCTGGTGTTGATGATGGCGTTGTTGTTGGTGTTGATGGTGTTAGTGTTGATGGTGTTGTTGTTGATGTGTTGGTGTTGATGGTGTAAGTGTTTATGGTGTTGCTGTTGCCAGTGTTGTTGCTGATAGTGTTGTTGATGGTTTTGGTGTTGATGATGGCGTTGTTGTTGATGGCTTTGGTGTCGATGGTGTTGTCGTTACCAGGAAAATGAAGTCGGGTCTTTTGCCGGAGCTGGATCCTGGAGAACGAGACCCTGGAGACCGGGTCAGAGACGTTTCCTCTGAACTCTGCGACGACGACGGCAGACGGAAGGTTTGGCCGGGTTTGGAGTCGCACAACCGCTCCTCAAAGTCTGGAACACAAACACACGCGGTCACTTCTTCAGCAAAAACATAGAAACGTTCGATTGAAAACGAATCAGAACTTTGAACGGGAATAATATCTAAACTTTATAAATCTGCACAGCCGTTCTACTAAAATGTAAACATGAGTGGGAACGAGAATGTCATTTTGATTTGACAGATGAAGAATGGGAACATACAGTAAATATGAATCTCAACCACAAGATGTTTTGAGCCAGAAAGAAATGTAATTTATGCAATTAATTTAGTTTATTTATCTGCTATTGGCAGTTAAAAAACACATTGGAAAGAGCTCAAAGTGCACAACCGAACGTCAAAAACAGCCACACAAACAAACAACGGACAGAAGTTACCGAACACTAAAAGTACCAAACGTTTTACCTTCGACACTAATCGTTTAAGATAAACATGATAGTCACTTATTCAAAAGCTGTCATTCTGAAATAGACGGACACGAACTCTCCTGAAATCACCACAAATATGAAAAACGTCAATGAAATGACTCAAATTCAACACGACAAATCTATAAATGTATTTTTTCACATGATTTCCCCATTGAAACGCTCGTCTAAGATGCTACACGTCTACGACACACAAGCAATTCAATCCAAACTGGGCAAAACTAATCAAATCAAGATCAATATTCTGAATTCAGGTCGTTTTAAGTAAAGATTAATATTTAATTAATGCCGTTTCACCCCAAAATTAACAAGACGCACATTCGTTGTCTTAAATATTGTCTTTCAAAACTGCCAATTTCAGCAGAAACTTCAAATTCAAAATCACTCCCAAAATCCACTTTTTAAAACACAGAAACGACATAAATCTCACGTTACAGACGCATGAACAGCAGAACTTACTTTGTCACATGATTTCCAAACTAAAGGTTTGTCTGAGAAGCTGAACGTCCCATTGTGAGCGCCAAACGCCCAGCGTTAGCTTAAACGCAGCTGCCTGATCCGCGCTCCTGCTGAAGCGAGAGAGTCTGCAGTGAAAACAACAGGAGCCGGGCCCTGATTGGTCCACAGGCGTAAAGGTATGTTAGCCCCTCCCCCTGCCCTCGTGCCTCGGAGCCAGACACCACACAAAACCACACAAAACCACTCATGTGTCACAAACCGGGACCAGCACAAAGCTCTGACCACTTCAGTCTGACTTACCTAAAGGATCGGCTCGCATTTGTCCTGGTTTAGTCCTGGTTTAGACCTGGTTTAGTCCTGGTTTAGTCCTGGTTTAGTCCTGGTTTAGACCTGGTTTAGACCAGGTTTAGTCCTGGTAGACCTGCTTTAGGTCCTGGTTTAGTCCCTGGTTTAGTCCCTGGTTTTGACCTGGTTTAGTGGCTTGTTTTATGACACTGGTTTAGACCTGGTTTTTAGTCCTGGTTCAGTCCTGGTTTAGACCCTGGTTTAGTCCGTGGTTTAGTCTGGTTTAGTCCTGGTTCAGTCCTGGTTCAGTCCTGGTTTAGTCTAGTTTTTAGTCTGTTTTAGTCCTGTTTTAGTCCAGTTTTAGACCTGGTTTAGTCCTGGTTTAGTCCTGGTTAAGACCTGGTTAAGACCTGGTTTAGTCCTGGTTTAGCCCTGGTTTAGCCCTGGTTTAGCCCTGGTTTAGTCCTGGTTTTAGACTGGTTTAGTCCTGGTTAAGACCTGGTTTAGTCCTGGTTTAGTCCTGGTTTAGCCCTGGTTTAGCCTGGTTTAGTCCTGGTTTAGCCCTGGTTTAGCACTGGTTTAGTCCTGGTTTAGTCCTGGTTTAGCCCTGGTTTAGCCCTGGTTTAGCCCTGGTTTAGTCCTGGTTTAGCCCTGGTTTAGCACTGGTTTAGTCCTGGTTTAGCCCTGGTTTAGCACTGGTTTAGTCCTGGTTTAGTCCCTGGTTTAGCCCTGGTTAGTCCTGGTTTAGTCCTGGTTTAGCCCTGGTTTAGCCCTGGTTTAGCCCTGGTTTAGTCCTGGTTTAGCCCTGGTTTAGCCTGGTTTAGCCCTGGTTTAGCCCTGGTTTAGTCCTGGTTTAGTCCTGGTTTAGCCCTGGTTTAGCCCTGGTTTAGCCCTGGTTTAGCCCTGGTTTAGCCCTGGTTTAGTCCTGGTTTAGACCTGGTTTAGTCCTGGTTTAGCACTGGTTTAGCCCTGGTTTAGCCCTGGTTTAGCCCTGGTTTTAGTCCTGGTTTAGCCCTGGTTTTAGCCCTGGTTTAGCCCTGGTTTAGTCCTGGTTTAGCCCTGGTTTAGCCCTGGTTAGTCTTGGTTAGCCCTGTTTAGCCTGGTTTAGCCCTGGTTTAGCCCTGGTTTAGTCCTGGTTTAGAACCTGGTTAGCCCTGGTAACAGACACACGTGTGCAAAGATGCTGCCACCTGCTGGAGTTACAGTTGTTCACGCTCTGTTTCGATTCTTTTGTCAACAGCCGTCTTTAACGACGAGGCCCGTCCGGGTCCGGGTCTAATCTGGGTCACAGACTTCAGGGTGAGGCGCGGCGCACAGAGCGGGTGAGGAAGGGTGAGGGACAGTCACAATGCGCCTGTTGTCTCCCCGCGTCGCGCTCCTTTATCCCGTTTTGTTTGGGCCGTGCAAATAACCCGGCGCTCCAGTTGAGCCTGTGAAGAGGCCGAGGCCGAGGCCGAGACTGAGGCCGAGGCCGAGACCGAGGCCGAGACCGGGGCCGAGAACCGAGACTGAGGCCGAGACTGAGGCCGAGACTGAGGCCGAGACTGAGGCCCGAGACGCGAGACTGAGGCCGAGACCGAGACGAGGCGCGAGACTGAGGCCGAGACTGAGGCAGACCGGGCCGAGACCGGGCCGAGGCCGAGGCCGGGGCCGAGACGGGGCCGGGCCGAGACCCGAGGCCAAGACCGAGGCCGAGACCGAGGCCAAGACCGAGACCGAGGCCAAAGACCGAGACCGAGGGCCAAGACCGAGACCGGGGGCCGAGACCGAGACCGGGGCCCGAGACCGGAGGCCGAGGTTGAGACTGAGGCCGAGGCCGGGCCGAGACCGAGGTCGAGGTTTGAGACTGAGGCCGAGACCGAGACGAGGCGGGGCCGAGACTGAGGCCGAGACTGAGACCGAGACAAGGCCGAGGCCGAGACCGAGGCCGGGGCCGAGGCCGAGACTGAGACCGAGCGCCGAGGACCAAGGCCGAGGCCGAGGCCGGGCCGAGACGAGGCCGAGACCGAGGCCGGGGCCGAGACCGAGGCCAAAGACCGAGGCCGGGGGCCGAGACCGAGGGCCAGACCGAGGCCGAGACGAGGCCGGAGACCGAGGCCAAGACCGAGGCGGGGCCGAGGACCGAGCCCGGAGACTGAAGGGGCCGAGACTGAGGCCGAGGCCGAGAAGAACGCAGCCGTGTCGGCGCCATCTGGCCCAATAACCGCTTCGCCGAAGAGATCAGACGAGCATCTGCCCACTTCAGCTCCGCCCACGTGGCCGTCCCACATTTAAAGAGTTAATCTGACAGGTCCACATGTTTCCTGTAAACGAGTCAAAAACACAAAGAACACAAAGAACACGCCCCCGGTCTCGCACAAACACGCGGATGAACGCTTTTCTGGCTCGCAGCCTTCAGACTTCAGAGCCAGCTTCCGTTTGTCCACAGAACCTCTGAAGCTCTCCTCAGACGCCAGACGGTGGTCCACAGAACCTCTGAAAGCTCTCCTCAGTACGCCAGACGGTGGTCCACAGAACCTCTGAAGCTCTCCTCAGACGCAGACGGTGGTCCACAGAACCTCTTGAACCTCTCCTCAGACGCCTCAGACGGTGGTCCACAGAACCTCTGAAGCTCTCCTCAGACGGTGGTCCACAGAACCTCTGAAGCTCTCCTCAGACGGTGGTCCACAGAAACAGTTTCCTAAAAGTTCATTAACTGTGACAGAATCCGTCGTGATGAGGCCAAAACGGTCCCATCACAAGCAGCACACACAGACTGCCCCCTGGTGGTGTCTGCAATCCACTGTGTCTGGGTTTGTTAAAGTGCCCCCTACAGGCCGGACCACTCATTGTACTAAAATGCTGTTAAGATAAATATGTTTTGACTTTTGCTAACGATCAATTTTATAGTTTATAATTCCACTTCCTGTTTGTAATCGATGACATCACACTAGGAAATTACCCAGCAACCACTGGGGCAAAACTCATCCAACGTCACATTTATTTTTGCCAAATAAAAATAAATGAGAGCGACTTTATTTTGTTGAATTCATGTTTAAAGCGTCAAAAAAAAGTAGTTTCTTTTGTGTAAATTCTGCATAAACTTTGACTGGAATGAGTGTCCCTGGTGTGATATCACTTCCTGTCCCTGGTGTGATATCACTTCCTGTCCTTGGTGTCATGTCACTTCCTGCCCCTGGTGTGATGTCACTTCCTGTCCCTGGTGTCATGTCACTTCCTGTCCCTGGTGTGATATCACTTCCTGTCCCTGGTGTGATATCACTTCCTGTCCCTGGTGTCACGTCACTTCCTGTCCCTGGTGTCACGTCACCTCCTGTCCCTGGTGTGATGTCACTTCCTGTCCCTGGTGTGATGTCACTTCCTGTCCCTGGTGTGACGTCACTTCCTGTCCCTGGTGTCACGTCACTTCCTGTCCCTGGTGTCACGTCACTTCCTGTCCCTGGTGTCACGTCACCTCCTGTCCCTGGTGTGATGTCACTTCCTGTCCCTGGTGTGATGTCACTTCCTGTCCCTGGTGTCATGTCACTTCCTGTCCCTGGTGTCATGTCACTTCCTGTCCCTGGTGTCATGTCACTTCCTGTCCCTGGTGTCATGTCACTTCCTGCCCCTGGTGTGATGTCACTTCCTGTCCCTGGTGTCATGTCACTTCCTGCCCCTGGTGTGATGTCACTTCCTGTCATTTCCTACACCTGCTCGATCGGTGTAAAACTATCATTTATAAGTACGACAGGTTTAAAAGCACCAAATAAAGTCAAGATGTCACTTTAAAGGGTTTGAGACCCTTTAAACTAATTTAAAGGAACACTTTTTATACAAACAAATGGGAAAGTCGCCAGCGCTAACATGCTAAGCTTGCCGCGCCGCTGCTAACGTGCGCCAGCGACGGCGGAGTAAATGCACCAAACGTCCGGGTGAAAACGAGCTGAAGTTTCTCCTTCAAGAGAGAGGCTCCTGAATATGGAAAGCGGGAAGGACATTTGAATATTTGCCTCCAGAGTTTCGCAGCAAACAATCCCGGCGCAAACCGGGCCAGCCGTGCGGGCTAAACGCCGGGACCCGGGCCAGACTCTGCGCGCCGGTTCATCTTCTCTGGACGGTTTGATGGGTCCATATTTCCCAACGAGTTTTACACACAGCAATGACCTCGGTGCCAAGACCCTGTCACTATTGTTGCTACGTTCCAGCAGATTGCGCGCTCTCGTTAGCTTTCAGATGAGCCACATCCAAAGTGTAACGGTCTGACACTTTTCAGCTCCAGAACCCCTCGAAGCTTCTCACAGACGTGTCACACTGCCAGGTCACACCTCCAGGGGGAGCTGTGCACAAGGTGTTAGCGCGAATCACAATGCTAGTTAAAAGTACTTTTAGGGTGACCAGACGCCCCCTTTGACCCGGGACAGTCCCAGTTTTGAGCCCTGTGTCCCATGTCCCAGCAGATGTTTCCAAACCCGCAGATTTGTCCCACTTTTGTCCCACTTTTGTCCCACTTTTGTCCCACTTTTGTCCCACTTTTGTCCCACTTTGTGACCCCTTTGAGACCCGCCCACAGTAAACGGGGGGAAATACTGTTGTTTCTTTAGCCAAAATAGAGAACATCTGGTTTTAGAATCACCAGAACATTAAAAATGCACCAGTTCCAATGATATAAGTCTCAGATTCTAAACTTGACCCACCATGAGCCGGGAAAGAGGCGAGAATGGGCCCCGTATGGGCCGGGGGATTAAAAAAGTACTTAATTACTCGCACTTTTAAGGATCTTCTTATCACCTCCCATCGCAGCGCGGCGACAGGGCAAGAAAAGGTGAAAATAGGATCTTTTAATCTTTTTAAATCCCAACGCCTCACTGTCTCCCCCTACAGGCCGACGTCACACCAGGATCAGAGCTGAGAAAAGGACCACCAGGAGGCTGAAGGTGGACCACCAGGAGGCTGAAGGTGGACCACCAGGAGGCTGAAGGTGGACCACCAGGAGGCTGAAGGTGGACCACCAGGAGGCTGAACTGAAAGTGGAAACCACCTAGAGCACCGGAGGCTGAAGGTGACCACAGGAGGCTGAAGGTGGACCACAGGAGCAACCAGGAGGGCTGAAGGTGGACCACCAGCGAGGCTGAAGGTGGACCACCAGGAGGCTGAAGGTGGACCACCAGGAGGCTGAAAGTGGACCACCAGGAGCACCAGGAGGCTGAAAGGTGGACCACCAGGAGGCTGAAGGTGGACCACCAGGAGGCTGCTAAGGTGGACCACCAGGAGGCTGAAAGTGGACCAGCAGGAGCTGAGGTGGACCACCAGGAGGCTGAAGGTGGACCACCGGAGGCTGAAGGTGGACCACCAGGAGGCTGAAAACGTGTGGACCAGCAGGAGGCTGAAGGTGGAACCCAGAGGCAAGAGCTGAAGGTGGACCAGCAGGGAGGCTGAAAGGTGGACCAGCAGGAGGCTGAAGGTGGACCAGCAGGCAGGCTGAAAGTGACCAGCAGGAGGCTGAAGGGTGACCAGGCAGGAGGGGCTGAAGGTGACCAGCAGGAGGCTGGAAGGTGGGCCACCAGGAGGCTGAAGGTGGACCACCAGGAGGCTGAAGGTGGACCAGCAGGAGGCTGAAGGTGGAACAGCAGGAGGCTGAAGGTGGACCACCAGCGAGGCTGAAGGTGGACCACCAGGAGGCTGAAGGTGACCACCAGGAGCTGAAGGTGGACCAGCAGAGAGGCTGAAGGTGGACCACCAGGAGGCTGAGGTGGACCACCAGGAGGCTGAAGGTGGACCACCAGGAGGCTGAAGGGTGGACCAGCAGGAGGCTGAAGGTGGACCACCAGGAGGCTGAAGTGGACCAGCAGGAGGCTGAAGGTGGACCAGCAGGAGGCTGAAGGTGGACCAGCAGGAGGCTGAAGGTGGACCAGCAGGAGGCTGAAGGTGGACCAGCAGGAGGCTGAAGGTGGACCAGCAGGAGGCTGAAGGTGGACCAGCAGGAGGCTAAGGTGGACCAGCAGTCCTCCTTGACTGTACTTTAGGCTGAAGTTCGCACAAAGGATTATTTCACTGATCCGAGTTGAACCACTTGAACTCACATGACGTCTTTGTGAATGGAAATGTTACAGTTTTTGGTCCAAGTAAAAGTTCACTCGATTTAAATAAAGTCACCCATTGACTTGACTGGCCTTGAGGACCATTGACTGACTTGATGGAGACTTGACTTGAACTGGTGGGCCATTGACTTGACTTATGGACCATTGATTTAAGACTTGAAGGACCATTGACTTGAGACTTGACTTGGGCTTGTGGACCACTGACTTGAGACTTGACATGGACTTGAGGACCACTGACTTGAGACTTGACTTGGACTTGTGGACCATTGACTTGAGCCTCTCAAACGATGACTTGGTTCCATCTCTTGAACGTTCATACGTTTAAAGCTTTTAGAACATCCGTGGTCCACAGTGACTCCACAAACACGGCTAATCCAAACGGTTCATCTGCCTCCGACTGTAAAGAACGGCCCCACGACCCCTACCTCCTGATGAAGCCCCTTGGTTCCTCGTGGATGTCGATGCGGACCAGGACTCGATGTTCTAGTCCTTGGCTGGCCCCAGTCATTCAGTTTCACCAAGATTTTTGAAGAGAAATTCCTTTTTATCAGAGTTCTGCAGACTTTTTTCTCCCGTGTGTTTACATCACTCGAGGCCCTTTGAGTCTGAGTGTCATATGACCTGACTTACGTATAAAGATATAAATCATTCAAAAACAATGACACAAAATGGAAAATTGAGGTTTTTTTAACCAGGATAAACACCATCGACTTTGACTCACCCAAAAGATAAAACAGCCACGTGGGTGCGTCTTAATTACCCACAATAATGAGCTCGTTCTTGCTAAATAACTCAATTAAGAACCACGTAAACATCATTAAGAGTCTCCTTCCTGATCCGCGTCGCCTACAGGAACACGCCGCTGTGGGGAACATCTCCGCGCACCGTCGTCATGACATTTCCAAACGTGTTTATGTCTGGCCTCTGATCCTCGTTTTGGAAATGGACAAATGCCCACAAGCGCCCCCAGACCAGCGACGGCTCATAACCTTATTTAAACAAACCTGATCCGTGTCGTCTGCGGTTCAAAACACCTGCACCGTGCCGTCCTTTTTGCTAACAGACCTGCCTGATTCGCATCGCCCACACTTCACATCTCTACCTGAGCCGCATCACCTCCAAACACACGCCTGCTGCACAACGCGTCCTGCCTGATCCGCGTCGCCCAAACACACGCCTGCTGTACAACGCGTCCTGCCTGATCCGCGTCGCCCAAACACACGCCTGCTGCACAACGCGTCCTGCCTGATCCGCGTCGCCCACAGCTCACACTCTGCTGTAATAACGCGTCCTCCTGCCGACGGTCCTACCTGATCCGCGTCGCCTACAGCCCTCATGCCTGCGTGTGTCACATTGTGCCGTCCGCATGCTAGCCCGATGTGCGCTCGACGACGACACACACCCAGATCATGCAGTGCGCGGCGTGTAAACTCTCTCTCTCTCTCTCTCTCTCTCTCTCTCTCTCTCTCTTTTCCCTCCTCTCCTTTTCTGCCGCCGACGACAACCAAAACATCCACAGCTCCTCCTTTACAAAACCAGATAGAAACCAGGACTGAAACCAGGACTGAAACAGGACTGAAACAGGACCAAAACGAGTGTTAAATCAGGACTATAAAGGGTATAAAAAACAACAAGGACCATGGACAAAACCAGGACTAAACCAGGAACAAAACGGGTCTAAACAGGAGTAAAATAGGGGCAAAAACAGGGACTAAACCAGGACTAAAAACCTGGTCTATCTAGGTTTATCTTGCAGCAAACTCTGGACTGAACCAGGTCTAAACCCGGTCCGAGCCAGGTCTAAACCTGGTCCGAGCCAGGTCTAAACCCAGTCTGAACCCGGTCTAAACCCGGTCTGAACCAGGATCTGGGCAGGTTTACCTTGCAGCAGACTCTGGAGGTTGAGCTGGGCTTGCTGGTGCAGCTCTTCCACGCAGTCCGGCCTGCTCCACGACCCAAAGACGTTCACGCTCTGCGCTCTGTTGCCATGGAGACCTGAAGTGTGCGCCGCGGTTACCGTCGCCGTGGCCGCCGCCTCCCCTCCTCCTCCTGCCGCTGCTCCGTTGCCTGTGGTTCTGTCCGCGTGAAGGTGATGTTGGAGCTCGGAATCTAGAGCGCTCGAGCCCTGAGAACGTGGAGAGAGAGAAGAAAGAGAGAGGAGGAGGGGAGAGAGAAAGAGAGAGAGAGAGGAGAGAGAGGAGAGAGAGAGAGAGAGAGAGAGAGAGAGAGGAGAGAGGGGAGAGAGAGAGAGAAGAGAGAGAGAGAGGGAGAGAGAGGGAGAGAGAGAAGGAGAGAGAGTGGAGAGAGAGAGGGAGAGAGAGAGAGAGCGAAGAGAAGAGGAGGGGAGAGAGAGGAGAGAGAAGAGAGAGAGAGAAGAGAAGAGAGGAGAGAGAGAGAGGAGAGAGAGAGAGAGCAGAGAGAAGAGAGAGAGGGAGAAGAGAGAAGAGAGAAGAGAGAGAGAGAGGGAGAGAGAGAGGGAGAGAGAGAAGGGAGAGAGAGAGAGAGATAGAGAGGCAGAGAGGGGAGAGAGAAGAGAGAAGAGAGAGAGGGAGGAGAGAGGGAGAGGGAGAGAGAGGGAGAAAGGGAGGAGAGAGATGAGAGGAGAGAGAGAGAGAGAGGAGAGAGGGGAGAGAGAGAGAGAGAGAGAGAGGTGGGAGAGAGAGAGATGAGAGAGAGAGAGAGAGGAGAGAGAGATAGAGAGAGAGAGAAGAGAGAGAGAGAGAGAGAGAGAGAGAAGGAGGAGTAGAGACGGAGAGAAGAGAGAAGAGATGAGATGAGAGAGAGAGAGAGGAGAGGAGAGAGGAGAGATGAAGGTGAGCAGAGAAGAGAAGAGAGCGTAGAGAGAGGAGAGAGAGTAGGAGAGAGACTGAGAAGATAGAGGAAGAGAGAGAAAAAATGTAATATAAGTTTAGACACACAACAAGAGTTAAGTTTCATGGCTCAACATCAAGGACTGCGACCAGGGAACTGAACTCAGAGCTTCTGAACAGTCACATGGTCTGAACGCAGGAATTCCTATCCTATTGAAACAGAACTTAAAAGAGTTGAACATTGATGAGACTCATAATAAATGTAATAAGTGATTTTCGAGAGAGTCCTAGCTAAGTCCTGTTTCGTGTGACATAACCTTTTCACAAACGGTTTGAACCTGCAGTAGGGGTTGGAACCGAGCATGTGGGCATATGTACAGAAATAAAAGAAACTTGTGGGGTTCCTTCTTGACCGACTCGAATAGGTAATGACAGTGTGGGCCAGGGGTTCAGTGCATATAACTAGCAAGTGGCGTCGACGCTGATGAATCAATACAAATGTTAAAAAGAACACCTATAGCAAAATACATGAAGTGATAATGAGATGAAACTCGCGGTAACCGTTACAATAGGTATCTGACGCACGAATTCTTGCATATATTGATAGATGTTCCCCCGGATCACATGTCATTTTGCCACTTATTTTTGACTCGTCTCCGTCCGGGATCAGATGAATGAATAATTCCGGTGCCGTCGTAGAGGATCAAACTCTACTTAGCAGAGTCCTCGTGTCCTCCAGATGGTACTATCATGACTATAGAATTTAATAGTGTAAAACAGTATGAAGATTAGAGCTCTTTCATGGACGTTCTCGTTGCATTGTATACATATGGTCCATCTAGCCAGTATGTGATCATGATTAGGCATTATAGAACTGACACGGATAAGAAGCCAACAAACGAATTAGACGCCAGATGAGTTATCTATAATACTGGATATATGGCCCCTATTCGACGGAACGTTCGATCCAGTTGGACTCGCGTTCATCTAGGGGAACGGAATATGTC